>JANIJH010000223.1:62501394-62540920 GCA_024520975.1 Erythroxylum areolatum | reverse complement strand
TTTATTTTGAATAAATATAATATTCTTTCCTGTGGTAAAAATATCATCCATTAAAGTAGTACTTGATCTAGCAACTAGCCTAGTCTTGAAGGTTGAACAACGTGACATTCTTTCAAGATGATCTCGAAGAAAAAAAATTATATGGAACAACATGAAGTGTTCCAAATCTTAAGAAAAGAAGAGATGGTATGTCAACAAAAGAAGAATCTTTATGGTTTGAAATAGGAATCGGGATAGTAATGCAAAAAGTATGATTCATTCATGACTGAGCTTGATTTCAAGAAATCTCTCAACAACCACTATATCTTTGTGAAGAAATATGCCAAAGATAACTTCATTATACTCCTACTTTATATAAATAATTTATTGATTGTTGAGTATGATCATAAGAAGATTATTTCTTTAAAGGTACCTTTAAGCAAATCCTTTATCATAAAATATTTAAGACCAATGAAACAAATTCTTGAAATAAAGATCACTTAAGATAAGTTGAAGGAGCTAAAGTATTTTAAATATTCAATATACTCAAAGTCAAACTTGTGTGCACACCTCTTATTCAATGCTTTATATAGAATTTAGAACCAAAGAGAAATAGAGGAAATGAAGAAGATTCCATACTCATTTGCAGTAAGCAGTCTTATGCATATCATGATATCCACTCGGGTTGATAATACCTATGCTGTTTCCATTGTCAATAAATTCTTCTCTAACCTAGGAAAAGAACATTGTACATGAACAAATTAGATCCTTTGCAAGGAAAGCTATCTCATAGCACTCTTAACTACAAAAATTTGTTATCTTATCAACAACTGAAACTAAATATATATATCATATACACTGAATGTTGATTTTTAGAGTCTCAATTATATCTTCTTGTCAATAAAATAACTCAACATAGAGTAAGTTAATAACATATATCTGATTATTCCTTGCTGAGAAAATTACCCATCCAAAATATAGTTAACAGACAGAGAACTAAATATTTGAGTTGAAAACAATTCAAGAAAAGTTAAAAGACTTGTTTCGAAGAGGAGACTTCAAAATATCAGTTTTTCCTTAATTTCAAAAGTTGAATTAGCTTGCATAATGAGTACAGTGTTAGTCGGCATCATCAAGTTTTAAATTAACCTTTTGGATTTCCAATTCATTAAAGAAGAAAACTAGTAGTTTGAACTTTGAAGCACAATTGAAATCCAGGGACTACTAAATGAGGCCCATGTTTGAGCCTCTAAGCCCACAACTTAGTTGTTCCAATACGAAAATATTTTTTAAAAATTTAACATACGTAATGCATAAGACTTTTTAAAAAAATACGGGAAGATTATAATGTACACATTTTTTTTTATAAAGAGACTGTTTCTGTTATTTGAACATGTAATTTTATGTTCACAAATGAACAATTTTAATTGTTACTTGAGGACTCACTCCTTTATATGAAAATATTTGTTATACCTTTAAATGGAATAAAATTCATAAATTTATTATTTGAGGGTCAATCACAATAACTTTTATAATATAAATGAATTATTTGAACTTAATAAAATATTAAAATTAAACTTAAAATTTTCAAAATGTGATTTTTATGTCTACCTTTATACATTCACCTCATCATAAAACATAATTTTTATTTAATTTCTATGCTTTTTTAATCAAAAGAAATGCAACTTCTACATATAACAAAAAAAGGCTGATACTTTCTTTTTTCTTTTCATTGGATTTTGTTCATTTGTCAAATTCGAGAGAGTTGGTATCATAAAACTTAGAAGTTGACGTCCATGTGTCAAACTCTTTAATGTGATAACTTGGGCATATGAATATGCTTAGGACAAATTAGGTGAGACTTTCGATGACTCATCCATCACAGATTAAATATTTTCGGGGTCTGAAGATAGGCATCAAAGCTCGGCTACTTTGTGTTCTTACTGTTTTGGCCTGAACTCTGATATCTGAACGGGTAACAGTACTTGTTACAAAGGGTTTCTAAATACACACTTTTAAAGATTATTGAGAAATCACTAAATTAAAAAAGACAACAATAAGAGCATATAGCGAGTGTTAACTTTTATTATTTCTTTCAAAGTACATAAAAGAATGATTTCTCAATATCATATAACGAACAAGGCTCAAATAAATTATTTATAGGTACTTCTGATAATAAATCAAAATCTTAACTGAACTCAACTAGCTTGATCACATCTTATCATAATTAGATTACATCACATTATTCAATAAGGTGACTTTTCTATCTAAATAGAACTCTACCTGATAAGATTTATCTACATCAAAACTAATAAGATCTTATTCAAACCCCTCCAGACGTAAAATAATAATAACCCTACATTCAAAACCCCCCTTGCTAGCTAAATGACAGTTGGCACATATAATACTTGCTTTGTATGGATTTTCATAATCTTGCTATGCAAAGATAGGATACACATTTGAAATAGATGCCCGGATTATTATATATATCATGAGCAATGTAGAAATAAAGTGAGTAATCTATACGTTCATATTTTCATATCCATAAAAATCTCTACTATCTTCATCCTTTCAATCTTTATTTTTTAAAATTAATGTTTATCCGCTGTAATTTTATCCACCACATCATCAAAGATCTTTTTTATCCTTTAATGATTAGTCATCCAAGCTCAAAACCATTTTGATAACACATTGCTCTAAGCCAATGCTCTCTATGTTAAGCTCATTAGTCATGGTCTATTCATTTAAGTACATATTAAATCCTTAGTCTATCAAGAATTTAGTTATAGCTAAGTCGGTCCATACATAAAACTCTAATAATACTCACATCATGCTCGATCAAACTTGTTAAGTTACGTTAAGTTTTTCGCATGTTACTGCCATGTATGTGATCCAACTAGCCTTTAATTTAAAACCTGTTTCTAACTAAGTGTGAGGTGCTTTAATGTACCTAACGGTACCACTTTAATTAATACTAATCGAATAACTTTTCCAGCCTTGTTTTACTGTTCCAATAAAAAATAAGCAATTTGTGAGTCAAGTTTAAACTTTAAACAGTAATGCTGCTCGTCACTTCTTTCAGGAGGATCCACTTATACAAAAAGATGCGCCGTAGAGGGTATATGATTGTTTAAATTTGATTCAAGAATCAAGTCCACTACTTAGAACCCAATGCCCAAACGATCCAGTAACTCCACACAGCCCGCACTAAAAATATTCCGAGGACAGAATCACAGAAACTTCCAATTTGCAATGGCAGAGCATCTCCTAGACTGTTAAGTTTAGAGGGACAAGAAAGGCTGAACTCAACCGTGGAGCTGTGACTAAGCCTGGCACTTCCACTTTGTTGGTTTTTATGATGCAACGCAAGAAAAGCCTGACATCTTCCAGATTTACTTTCAGAATAGCCATTATAAAACCTGCAGAAACAGCACGTCATCACCTTTTCTTTCTTTACTCTTTAGTTTCCGGTCGTCACTTCATACACTACCACTAAATTTGTACGTATAATGTTTCTCTCCATTTCTTTCCATCAATCTATCTTTCGAGCTGATGTTTCATGTGACTTTGAAGGCGAGCTATGATGGGTGATTTGTACTTTGATTAGAACCAAAACTAGGGTCCATGACTCATGATTCCTGGTTGGTTCTTGCCACTTGAAAAAAATAAAATAAAAGCTTCATAAGCATCGTACAAAAGCCTAACTCTCTGGGAATGGACCACTTAGTTTAGCGGCTTAAAATTAAGTTGAAGAGCATATGATTATTAGGTTACATGCACCTGTCGGGTCAAGAGAGTTAAGTATGGGAAGATAATATTGATTAGACTCAATGACAGTAACATACACATACACATTTACAGATTATTTCTAATAACTAATGAACAAAGAAGAACTTCTGTTTATGAAACAGTACTGTAAGTTATTTAATCTAATGGAGCAAGTGAAGTGTCCCTTCATAGGTTACATCTGATTTAGGGTTGCTTAATGAGACCTTAAGCACCAGTATTATGGATATTGAACTGTTAACTATACCAGAGAACTAGTAAAGTCAAAACCTAAAACTAGATTTTCACCGAACCAATACAAGATATAAAGGTGACGGCATTGGAAGGGGAAAACTTCCACCGTCCCTGATTCATTTGCCAAGACAAGGAAATCGTGTTCTTAAGTTGGCATTCCAAAATATTGACTGTCATGATTAGTTCATGATCCATCACGTTTAAAATTTTCTGCTCAAATTCCCAATCCAATTAACTACAGCATCAGAATCTCAATCCATGTGCACTGCCATAATTACCTCGGCTTTAGTAACATAAAGCTTCTTCTATTTTCCCAGAAATTTGTCGTTAGATCTGTAAATACATCCTTTTTACGAGTGATAGCTTATAGCTAGTATATACTTCTAGGAATGGGGTATCAAGTTCACATAGGATACTTAATGGTCCCATCCTTGAGGGAGGATTTTCGTACCGAGCTGGAAAGATGGACTTTATCAAGAAAGAAACCTAATAGATAATGTTAAGCAAAAGACCCTTGAACTAGCAGAGTCACATGGTACGGGTCAAAGTCAGTGTAGGCCAAACACAAGTGACATTCACATTGTGCTTCGTTCTCTTCAAATGGTGACATCTAAAACCTAAGCTTACGTTGGATAGATCCATCTTGAATTACACTACAACAGAATACTCTCTTCTTCTATATGACATTACAGGTTTAGACCCTACTAAAGAAGAAATGTCGAACATTCGGTGTGTATTGACCTCCCTCAAAACAAAATGTAGGACCTTGTTTCTTCCAAAATTTCCAGTTAAAAACGTTCAAACACATGCAAGTACTCGGAAAATCTTCTTCTGTCACTTGGATTACTTACTCTTTTGTCACTAGTTTTGGTTGTGTGATAATTAAATCTTAAACAACTACCACCGAACCAACAAGACTTTGAAGAACTTACCCCCAACCAACCAACGCTCGTGAAGGGGATCTTTCAAAAGATTTTAAAGGTCCCGACATTTGTTCAAGAATCAGTCACCTAAAGTGCTTAGATTAGATTCATTCTTTTAATGTAGAAGGTGTGGTTCAAGGGTTTACACATCTGAGTGTCAGCACGGCAGAAGTTGTGAAAGACTAAAATAATCAGTGTGCCTTTGGTAAGATTCTTGATGCAAAGTAATGATAATAAGTAATAACATTAATAAAGCTATAAGCATCATTTGTGTTTCGATGCTTAAACAAGGAGTAGATGATCAAACCCCAAGTATTTGCATATGACTTTGGAATGGTTTTTGGGTGGCAATTGCATTGGGATAGCAGTAGATTAGAGCAACTGCATGTGATGTGAAAGGAATATAAAGACTGGGTAAGGGAAAAAGGTTGTGGTCACGAGTTCTCCACTAGCCCAAGGCTAAAAATGGCGTCTTCTCTTCTTTCCTTCATCCCTCACTTTCTGTAACATCACAAGCTTACTTTTTACCTAAATAATGTACTTCTTTTATATTTATATAAATAATATAATTTTTAATTTTTTCGGATGCAAACTGATTAAAAAAAGAATATAATATACTTCTGGCTTAACTATAATACTCTTTAACTCTTTTCTCTGCACATTTCTATATTTTTGTTAATAAAATATTATTATGCGATCTATATCTAAAAATGAAATGGGAACAAAGGAGATGTTTATCCATTTAAACATAGTTTCATATAAGAGTATGATAATTTTATTTATTTGACACCTAAAATAAATTTTACATTCTTTCTTAATTTTTGCAAAAATTAGCAATTCATCCTTTCACTCTTTTGGGTCTCAAATAACAAGATTTTCTATTCTATTACGAAGATCACTGGCCGAGTTATGAGGCTTATCACGATATTTATATAGATGGATATCATATTATGAAGTAAAGTACTACATCAGTAAATACATAGGAATCCAAATCTGTAGAATCAATCACGTTTTACTCTTCTACCTCTTAGGTTTTTCCGTTCCTTCATCCCACTGTTTAACTTTCAATTCGCTTCTAACCATCAACTAAAATGTGAATAATCTGTCTCTATTTTGAAATTTATCAACTATAATTTTCTTGTTTTTAATGACTTTTTTCAAGACCCTTTTTTAACAAATTTAATTGTATTTCAAAATTTTATTTGAATCTTTTTTTTATCATAGACTGCCATATTTTTGTGATTGTTCTAAAAGAAATGAAGCAACAAATACAATAGAGTTAGGACGATTATTGTATAGGGTCCACCCAATGCTAGAAACAGAGACTCGAAATAAATGGGTATGAACATCATGAGTTGCCCCATAATAGGCCTTGTTATGCAAGAAAACTCTTTCCAAGGATCTTCACAAAATAGTCATGTAGCTTCAAGAGAAGGAGTGTTCTTCACAAAGGTGGTCATAATGAATAGGCCCAGGTAACTATTCACCAAAAATACTTAACCTATTGCCTTATTAACTAGCTAATCAGATTCGAGCTCTTCCTTGGGCATATTCCTCCACCTATATAAAGGAATTGGTAAGACGAGTGAATTAATTATAATTGTTCTTTTCTATTTTTTTAAAGTAATCTCTTTTGTTTGTTTCATCTCACAAGTTACTATTTTTTTCAATGTTTTGAAGCTTTTATTGAATATTATTAGTGGCGTTGACAATAAAATTAAAGGTTAATTTGAAATTTTTTAAATAACGTTAATTGAACTCTGAATCTCTTTTTTAAAAATTGAAATTTAATCAATTTTAAGTTAAATTAAATTGAATTTACTGCTCCAAAAAAGTTCAATTAATCGAATTTTATGCTAAAATTCTAATTCTAATTCTAATTACCAAAACATAATTATTGTAAGATATCATTTTTTTATTTTTTAATTGCACGTGAAATGTCTCACATTAGCACGAAAGTAAAATATAGAATTACATGCTTTTTCTTAGTTAATGAAATTCGGACATTACAAGATTAAAGAAAAGAAGGGGAAGAAATGAGATAGTGCACATTTATTATCAAAGCAGGGGAGGAGAAGGGATGGAAGAGTTGTTTTCTAAACTCTCCAACTCTTGAAAAAAAGGTGAAGTCTTTCTGGTAAGCTGTTTTTTTATAAGGGCAACTCCAATTTTGTGCATGTCAGATTGGCGTGCAATTAGATTGCGAGAGAGAGGGAGACCCTTTTGCGAGATCAAAGTAGTGGTGAGGACTGTGGGGCCTCACGGTTTTTTGGGTTCTCTCAGTTGAAAGAAACCTAGCGACCTTTACTTTATAACAGCGAAAGTAAAGTTGTTTTGTTTTGTTGCTGTCAAAGCGAAACATAAAAGGACCGTCTTTGTTGAGACGCTGTTCCAAAGTTTAATCTTTTCGGGTTTATAGTTAAAAGGAATGAGGGAGTAGGTGGTGGGGGTGGTGCTGATTCAAAGGAATTGAATTAGAGAGTTAATGAGAGTTAAGAGTGAGGGAACATTCTGAGATTTGGCTTTTTGTTGGTAGAGGCATTGGTGGCTGTCAAAGATGAGAACCCAGCTCACCCTTTTGATGTGAAGTTTTTTTGGGGATTTGTTGGGTGGTTTTTGTGATATGTGGGGTTACTTCTTTTTGGGTTTTGTCCTGCAGGTAATAGTGCCTCTCATGCACTGAACGTTGTGTTTGTGTTGCATTCTGTTGTCTTGTGTTCTTGTCTGTTGCTGCGAGTTACCTCTTGCCATGTTTATATGATTCCACTTTGCCACTTCAATGTGATAAGAGGAAAAGATGCTTGCTCTGTGACATTCTTCGGTGGATTCTAGATTGGAGGTGGAAGTATCGGAATTTCGATCCTCTTGTTTCCAACGCTGCCTTTCCGTAATAGATTTGACGAGCTTTTCAATCAAATATCGTCAGTTGATATGTTCTGCTTCACTTGAGCTGGTTTTCATTTCTCTTTTCCTTTTGCTTGTAGTTTCTTTTTTGTTTATTCTGTTTTCGTTAGCGGAAGGCAAGACTCTTCACGGAACACTCTTTGTTATTGTGATAGCATTCCTTTATTCTTTTTCGTGTTTCCTTGATAAGTTTATGATACCCGTTCTTATATTGGACGCGTTTCAGTTCCTGAAATTGGAGCTAGGAATAACAAATGGTGTGTGTTTCGTTCTCAAGCAGGTTATGAGTACTTGTTAAGAGGTGTTTCTTCTTTTGGTTGTTGAAGAGCAAAGAATGTTATGTACTGATTTCTATTTCATATTCTCAACTTCGATTCCTAGTGTTTGCTGTTTAAACTCTTTCATTTCTGTTCTTTTAGAAAATAAAAAAGCTCATCTGTAATTCACATCCACTTATGGAACAATCTTGTCGGTAGTGGTGCTCTTTGTAAAATCTTCCTTTTGGAAACCTTCAAAATTGATGCTTCTTGTCCACGCTTTTGGTGGTTTCTGAACTAATGGTAAGATATGCTGTTGTCTCGTTGTAGGTGTTGCAGCTCACATTTGAAGGGAGAAAAGCTTTTGTAAAAGGAAATTGGATTCTGGGGTTTGGTTGTTGACATTTTCTGTATCTGAAAAGAGTTTCTTGTTGGTGTGTTCCTATGCCATCCATTGGTAATAGAAAAGCCAGGGAACGATAAATAAATGAATTAAGACGGTGGTGTCAGTTCTCAGCAAGTGGGGGGGCTTCTTCTCTCTTCACATTTTATATAAAATGTTTTGACAGAGTTTTAGGGAATGTCTCCATAGTTAACCTTCTCTCACCTGTCCTTGGACTCTGTTTACCAACATTGGAAGCAACAACTTCACTATAGTTTGGAAATTACACTACCGTCATTTACTCTTTTCCTCTACTCCGGCCTTGTTTTGTGGGCAAGGTTCGGTCATACTAAGAAAATCATCATAGTATTCTTCATTCATTCTTCTTCTGCTTGAGTCAAAGACAGTTCTTAGTTGGTTGAACTTAGAAGTTGGATTGCTTTCTGTATTTGCCTATATCTTCCTGGATATATTATTTTATAGAAGTTTTGGAGTCGGGGAGTCTTGAACCAGGACCTGAAGGAGCTTACTTCTACTGGGCAAAATGAAGTTCATGAAACTTGGATCTAAGCCTGATTCGTTTCAGACTGATGGGAACAATATTAGGTGAGTTCGAGATCTATTCTCTGCTGGCTAGTGATTATATATAACTGTAAAATATATGATCGAATTAGATAGTCTTTTCCACAAATTTACTTGTACTAGTCTTTTCCACAATTTTCCTTTTGCTAGTTTTCTTGTTAAATTCTGTTCCCGATGTTTGTATTTCTAGATGTTTTCCTTTTCCATGTGTTAATGATGACTAACGACATTTCTGTTAATGGTGACAGTTTCGTTTTAAAAAAATTTTTATTGGCCTGTTCTTGTTAACTCTTATACCTCACTGTTATTTTTGTTGGAAGTGCTTTTTTCCGTCATATCTTGTAAACAGAGAATAGTATCAGATTTGGACATGACCTTTTGTCTCCTGGCCGTTGGTATTCTCTTTGAAGTGTTTGAGGAAATGATTTGAGACTCTATTGCAACCAACATTTTAAAGTGTTGTTGAAGTGATTCTTTGCAGGAATATGGATTTGTTTGTGTAAAGGGTCTACTCTTCATTGGCAGTTTATTCTTTTGGGTACATTTTTTTTTTTTTTATGAAGGGACAATCTGTATTTAGAAAACTCCTTCCATCATAGCATTGATAATTGATGGCTCCTATCCAAGGTCCTGTACTGTGGCTGCTGAATTTTTGCTCATCTTGCTGCCATTTGAGATTAAAATCAGAAGTCTTACTTTTGTTGAATCTGGCATTACCATGAAGAGTTCGACGTTTCCAATTACCCTTGCTCGGGTCTCTTTATGGGGAATAAACCTCCTTTGGATTTTTTTTATACCTTTTTCAAATGATATTCACATTTTATGCCCCAGTGATATACCTTGTTGTACCTATTCCCTGGGGGGGCAGTTTGATATTTCCTCATGGCTATTTGGTGTATTGCTTGAAATGTTATTGATTAGCTATGAATAGACCTTGAATAGGGTAGTCTGGTAACGTCTAGTAAAATTTGCCTATTCTCCTGAAGTAAATCAACAGTTGTTCTTAGCTTATCTGAGAAAGTTAACAAATAAAAAAATGATAGGCTTTTCTGGAACATTTAACTTAATTAAATAATCAGCATTTTGATCTATTAATTGTATGTCAACTTTTTCTTTCTGTTTCCTTACCTTAAAAGTAAACTGAACTATACTAACTTCAACGGAAATATAATTTGTGGCTTTTTTCAGGTATGTGGTAACTGAGTTGGCAACTGACATGGTTGTTAATGTTGGTGATGTGAAGTTCTGTCTGCATAAGGTACGAAGTCCATGCTTAGACCTGATGCAGTAATGCTGACTAATAGCATAGTTCACACAGATTGTATGAGGAAAGTAAATTGTTTATATCCTATTGGTGTTTTGGATAAGTACCCTTGATTTCACAATTCGGTTACTTGGTTTGAAGTCAGTGAGTTGCTCTCCAGTGGTTTGGTGATAGATTTTAGGAAACCACTTATAGTTCTAAGAATTTTAGTGTTGCCTTCTATTTTTTCTTGATGAGTACCCTAATACCTACTTTACTAGTCACATTAACCTTGTTATTTAAGTACTTTGTGAGTGCATATAGGTAGATGTGTGTTTATTACATGTAACACTGATAATCTAATTTGACAATCATTTTGTAGTTTCCACTATTGTCCAAAAGTTCACGTTTTCAGAAGCTGGTAGCAGCTAAAAGTGATCAGAACAATGATGAAATTAACATCCAGGATATTCCTGGTGGACCTTCTGCTTTTGAGATATGTGCAAAATTTTGTTATGGGATGACGGTTACTCTCAATGCATATAATGTGGTCGCGGCACGGTGTGCAGCAGAATATCTTGAAATGTCTGAAACTGTTGACAAAGGAAACCTGATCTACAAGATTGAAGTGTTCCTCAATTCTAGCGTTCTCCGTGGTTGGAAAGATTCAATTATTGTCCTTCAGACCACAAAGTCTCTTCTTCCATGGTCAGAAGAGTTAAAACTGATCAGTCGCTGCCTTGATTCCATAGCCTCAAAGGCTTGCATTGATACTTCCATGGTTGAGTGGTCATACACCTACAACAGGAAAAAGTTGCCATCAGAGAATGGAAAAGATCCCCTTTGGAATGGTGTACGGAAATCTCAAATGGTTCCCAAAGACTGGTGGGTAGAAGATCTCTGTGAGCTGCAGGTAGATTTATATAAGAGAGTGATTACAACAATAAAATCAAAAGAAAGACTTTCTGGTGATGTAATTGGAGAAGCATTGAATGCATATGCGTTGAGAAGATTGCCAGGTTTTAGCAAGGGTATTGTACAGAGTGGTGACATCCTTAAGTATAGATCACTATTAGAAACCATATTGTGGCTACTGCCTGCCGAGAAAGTCAGTGTTCGTTGCAGTTTTATGCTTAAGTTGTTAAAGGCCTCAATGTTGTTAGAATGTGGTGAAAGGGAAAGATTTGAACTCATGAGAAGAATTGGCCAACAGCTCGAGGAGGCTACAGTTGCTGATCTTTTGATTCGGGCTCCAGCCGGCGAGATGACAATTTATGATGTTAATATAGTGCAAAATCTGGTCAAGGAGTTTGTGACATATGAACGGAGTGCTCAGACTGCCCTTCCCTCAGAAAATGAATTTCTGGAGAGTAAAAACCCAAAATTTGGATCCTGTTCTCCAAAGGTCAAGGTTGCTAAGCTGGTAGAAGGCTATCTTACTGAAATTGCACGTGATCCAAATTTACCTGTCTCGAAGTTCGTGAGTCTTGCTGAGATGATTTCAAGTTTTCAAAGACCGTCACATGATGGTCTTTACCGTGCCATTGATATGTATCTTAAGGTGAGGTCTTTTAACATCATGATTTTGTGAAATCTTGACTTTAGGCATTGCATGATGTTGTATTACTCGGAGAAACTAGTTGTATCTTTGACTTTTTAGATTAAGACATGTATCCTTTGATTCTATGGTGCTTTCGTTAAAGTTTGACTACATTGCCATCCTCTGTTCCTGATGCGATTATACTTATAAATTTGGAGATGCATTGAATTGTTCTTACCTAAGTAATATAATTTCTTTGTTTTCATTTATAGTCTTATTGACTTTTACAAATTATGATTCAAGTTCACAACTTATTTAGGTCTGGAGTGGTTACTTCTGTTTTTTGGTCTCTATACTATATCTAACTGAATGTTATTTTTGGTACAGGAACATGCTGTGATAAGCAAGAGCGAGAGGAAGAGAATATGCAGATTGATGGACTGCCGGAAATTGTCAGTGGATGCCTGCATGCATGCAGTGCAAAACGAGAGACTACCTTTGCGAGTGGTTATGCAAATCCTTTTCTTTGAGCAAGTTAGGCACGCAACATCATCTGTTAGCAACAGCATACCAGAAGTACCTGGATCAATTAGGACCTTGCTTCCCAGTGGCTCTCATGGAAGCTCAAGGTCCACCACAACAAACACAGAAGAGGATTGGGATGCAGTGCCAACGGCCGAAGATATCAAGGCTTTGAAAGAGGAACTTGCAACTTTACGTATAGGAAGAAATGGGAGTGATGGAGCAAGAACCGAAGCTGAAAGAGTTGTTGCCACTAACATGAAAGGTTTAGTCATGTCAAAGCTATTTTCAAAGTCCTGGTTGAGCAAAGAGAGAACTGGTGAGATTAGTAGCTCTGATACATCGGAGAGTCCGAGTCGCGGATCTGCTGCTGCTGAGGAGACAAAATCTACCCCGTCGAGAACCAGAAGACAGTCTGTATCTTAAGTCATAAGCATGGTTGGGCATGCTCTTTTGGAATTTGTAATATGATTCCACGAAATTGGCCTTAGAATAGTAGAAGTCGCTGACTTGTTCCTAGCTGATCATCTACTGTTAGTTTTTCACGCAGAAGAGTGGCATGGAGACTGGTCTCTTTGGAATGTTCATGTCAAGTTTTGGCTCCATGCAAAAATGGAATGCTTAACGTGGCTTTGTTAATGTTTTCTATATTAGAGATTGATTCTTAATTACCAAAGCCTTCGAAGCAAGTTGTTGTATCTGCTAAGGCCCGTCTGATGATCTGAGCACTATCTACTCTGTAAATGGATAAGCCCAATAAAAAGCTCTGTTGCATGAACAGTTTTGTGGATTCGATCATCAGAAACAACCCAAACCCGTGAATCAAGTGAAGACCTTTCTCTCAGAAATCAGAACTCCCAGTCGGCTCTAATAAACGTGTCAGGTTCCTGATTCTCTAACCAAAGTATAATACATTTTGCTAACTAACTTGATATTTTGTCACTAATTCATGAAATTAATATAATTAAACCCCAATTGCTTTCATCGTACTTTAACTTACACGCGCATGAAGCTAAAGTTGACCACCCAACACTTCTGAATCAGATTTGACTGGATAGGTTTCAGTTCATGTTAGTTAAATGATAATATCGAAGTGGAGGACATGGTGGTAGACTTGGCAGATTTTTAGGCGTTCAAGTCATAGAAAGATACGACTTTAGACTGCAAACGAAGGCGAAGAACCACCTTCTCTTGACCTAACCCCATGAAAGAATCAGGAAGACCTCAGATTTGACCCATTTTAATATTCAACTTGGATAGATATGCTTCTGATTTGGGTGTAAAGTGCATTAGTCAATGGGATTTCCTAACCCTTTTTCTTCTAACTTCAGAAGAATAGAAAAGCAGCGCCAGTGTCTCGAGATAGGGAATAATCAAAGTAAAGCCACCTAACGTCATGAATGCTTACACCACATTCACAATATCTCGAGATAGGGAATGAAATTTAATCTCAAAACGATTTGTATCAAATTTGGGTTACTAAAGTCATGGTGTTGTTTTGACCAAAAAAAAAAAAAAAAAGTCATGGTGTTGAAAGAGTTGGCGATCAACATCTTAAGAAGCAGGCTATACATAACAGATTGGAATTCTGATAAAACTATAAATCAGATATTCCACAACAGGTGTTGATAAATTAAAGTCAAGTGTTCAACTATCGGCGATTGACTTCCAAAGAAGATGCCGACCATACTTGACTGTACTTTACAAAGCATAAGGTCTCTTCCACCATTTGCTTTACCTAAACCACTGCCATTCATAGTTTGAGCTGAGAATAAAGAACTCCGAGAACAAAAAAGATGATATCTGCATTCAAGATAAGCTTTGTTCGTGACCTTTTCTGGTCTGAAGCACCTCTCTTTAGGAGACATCTTTGCCCAGATTTATTAAATAAATCTTTGTTTGACATGAATAGTCGCAGTCACTTGGTCAAATCATGCCTAATATTTCCCTGCTCCTAAGTCCTAACTTAGTCAAACACTTCCTAGAGCCCTTAAAAAGTGTTACAATTATTACTCCAATCCCATTATTTTTTTAGTTAAGACTCGTGGTCGATACTTAAGACATGCTACGAGGAATGCGATATGTTTTGCCAAAAGACAAAAAGTGGGTCAAGTTGAAAGCTTCCCCAGTTTCATTTTACCGACCACATTATCTTAGATGACCATACTAAAAATTCTTGTCTGTTAATGAACTGCATGCACTGTTACGAATGGTATAGTAAACTTCAATCATTGCTAAGTTGGCCATGGATAGCCTTAGATATTCACCAAACTATACAATTAATTGGATATGCATGAGTTTCGAACAGTATTAACTTGTCAGAATAAAACTAAAAATTTTGAAAAATAATCGAAATATTTATCTTTATTTATCAAAAAAATTATTAAATAAAAATTAATTAATTTATAAAAACTGATAGATTAATTAAAAACAAAAATTATTAAATTAAATCTAATCAAAATATTAATAATCAAATTTAGCAGTTTAAACTTCAAACACAACAATAATACAATCCCATCTCTACAATCAGATGTTCTGTTTTCACAAAAATCTTGGGGATGTGTAGTCTGGCTCGTTACTCTTATCTTAATTCATCTCAACTATTTATTTATGTGGGTCATTATTTCTGTCCTAATCTTATTTCAATTCATCTCGGTCATTTATGTGAGTTCTCACATAAATATGTGGTTGAGATAGGGGCAATAGTATGAGGATTTGAGGGAAAAATCTTCAACGTGATGTTCAATTCATTTATTTTCTGTCTTTGTTATAATATTTAGTTAAGGTTTTTAATAATATAATTAATAACCACATAAATAGATGATTGAGATAGGGATAATAGGTCAGAAGATTTGAGGAGAAAATCTTCAACGTGATACTCAATCTATTTATTTTTTGTCTTTGTTATAATATTTAGTTAAGGTTTTTAATAATATAATTAATAACTCAAATTTTATTAAAACTGAATTAATAAATAATGAATAAATCAAAATATTGAAGATCATTCTGAAAATAAAAAATTCAAGATAATAATTTTTACAATTAAATAATTTAAACGAATTTTGAGCTAATTGTGGTGAGATTGACTTTTGGAGGTGAAAGAGAACAGCTGGTTATCACTGAGTGAAAAATACTTGTCAGAAGTCAGAATCTCCGGAGCAGAGCATTCACAAAACCAAATCCATGTCACTCATGACTCCTATGATCTTTCACCACTGCCAAAATCCCCGTGAAGGATTGCATGTCAATTCACACATATTTGATCTCCTTTTGTGCGAATTGAAGTATGACTAACCAAGTAACCATACCATAAGCTCTGGTAACTAATGGCTTGGGGTTGGTTCTAAACCCACGTGTCTTAAACGAAAAGAACAGGTAGGCTACCCCAATTTGGCTTTATTGTATAATGGGTTTTTGAAAGATGTCACTGCTCGAGGTCCATAGGTTCCAAACCAAAGAGACCAAGACTAAGGATATAAAAAAGAAGATTGAGACCCCGCGGAGGAAAAGGACAGGAGCAAAATACCTCAACACCCTCTGCATTTCCCTCTCCCACTAAATAAGTACTTTCTAAAGAGCTTTGTAACACGGCCAAATCTCCAGTCAATTTCTATCATTATTATTAAATCCATGCCCACAAATGCAGAATCCTTCAACTTGATCCACATAAAGCAACTGCCTCCTGAAAATTTTATTCCATCTTGTAAGACTTCTTTGAAATCTTCTCAAAGAACATTTGTGGTCTCACTTAATCTCTTCAAATCTCGCATATTACTATTAGGTCTTTTCAAATTCCGTGTATTACTAGATCTTCTCATATCCCTCCCGCATATTTCTTACTATATTACTAAATCTTTTCAAATTTTGTATATTACTAGATCTTCTCATATCCCGCTACTTACTATTGTTGTTAATTATCCAAAGATATGTCAAGAGTCTCAAATTCGAGCGCTAGTAGCAATACAATATGAAATTTTATCCAATATAATGACTCCTTATATGCATCAAATACTTAGCTGCTTTTTTAAGGAACTGAGTGAATCATGATTTACCTCCCTACCTCTCTATCAGTTAGAGTGTGGAGGCGTCTAAGGTAGGCAATTTTACGTTAATTGAGCGTCAAAAGATGTTAAATATATAAGTGATATGCATATATATATAATTCAAAGGAGAGGATATTCTGATTCACCAAATGACTTCTCATCTCATCAAACCATACGAACCGTTTAAGAGAGTTTGGAATATAAGGAAAAGTTGAGCTAAAAAAAGGGATGAAGACCATGCCCGCGTTGAAAACTAAGGCTATGTTTTGGGTAAGAGAGGATCTAAAAAGCCACATCCATTTACAAAAAGTTGGAGAAATGAACCAAAGTGGGGGGATATTCCCATAAGTGACAAAAGCCCATATCTTCTCATTCCTCTTTTTCCACTATCCCAAAATCCTCCATTAGTTAAGAACTAAGACCCCAAAATAGAATATAGGATAGGCACCTTTCTTTCTTTTACTTCCTACTGTTATAGTCGTTCTTCTCTTCTTATGGCTATTTGCTAGTAACTAGTACAAGAAAATAATATTAAAACTCTCTAGGGTCGACAAAAATGGACGAGTCAGGGGGTGATTTGGTCCAGTCACCGACAGACCCGTCACTGTAGTCCTCCCCCAGCCTCTTGATGCACCACAAGTCCTCGGCGCACGATAGCATTTTCCAGTGGGGAATTGCTAACCTCAGCGGTTCGCGACTTGACACCTCCGTGGCAACCACCCCACAGCCACGTTTCTTGGCCAGGTTATGCGCGTGCGCACACAATGCCCTCATCATTTTCACCGCTTGTGGTCCTTCGCCTCCCAAACCGTACATAAAATGAAGCCCAAACGGCTTGAATACGTCGGGCACCGACGGTAACCTCAGAAACGGCAGCGCCTTGTCCACCAATCTCGTCGTTTTGACGAAAGTCCGCTTCATGCGCGACGCGCCACGTACCTCGAGCATAAACACGTCCTTACAGTTCCACACACTGAGTACGGCCCACGACTCTGGCGGGTTGTCCAAGAACCCATCGGACCCAGACCACGACCCGGGCCCATATCTGCCACGTGGCACAGCCAGAAATGTCCCCAAGCTGAGCTTGTTATTGAGAACCGAGTCAATGTCGCGCGGAAAGAACTCGGTGGTGGCGAAGCGACGACGATACAGTTGCACGGCGTCGTGCGGCGCAAGTTCGATGATCGTTACCCGTTTTGAAACGGCGACTCTGTGAGCAAAAACCGGGTTGACCAGGATTGAAGGAGTACGGAACTTGGAGTACCCGCATTTGTCGGTGAATAGCTTAACGGAAGCTTGGTTGTCGTTTTCAGTTGCCAGGTAGGAATATTCAGCGCCGTTTTGGCGAAACCACTCCTCGATCTCTCTTACTAGCTTCAGGCCTATTCCCATTCTCCTGATTACAACAGATAACAGATTTAATAAAGGGTAAAAAAAATCCGAATTATATATTAAAAAATGGTACAAAGTACCAATATTAAATATGGTTGAAATGAGTTAAGAAGGGTTTAATGATTATTCTTATGATTACAACTCGCCAATGATTGCGAAAGAGTGGTAAGCACTCACCGGTGAGAAGGGGAGATACGAAGGCCTAAGATGTAAGCAGCTTTGGTGTAAACAGGAAGAGGGGCTTTGTCATAGTTGGAAGTGTTGGTTTTCACATTGCGAGAGAGCTTTTTCCCGCATGTAACGGTTTTGATGCAACCTCTTACCATACCCACTATTTGTCCACCCAACTCAGCCACCTATATTCAATACCAATCACACATATGAAACTTGGTTCAGGCTCCGACATGTATGTTTTCTTAGATTTTAATGTAAATGAAGAACAGAACAACCTTGTTTAAGTGATAAGAAAAAGAAAGGATTAAAAGGGGTGGTGTAGAAATTTATATACAGAGGACAAAAGAGGACAAGTTAGTGTGTTTTGAGGGTCTGTACCAGCATGAGAAAAGCAGGAGAGTGGCGGACCCTGCAAATTGGGTCACCCAAGAGGTCGGTGAAGAGAGAGAGCTTCCCACTGGGACCGACTTCACACCTTCTCTCCACTTCTTCCACACCCACTCGGTCTTTTCTTGGATCAAACTCTCTCACCACTATCAGTCCTCCTGTTGTTGATGACGACGACGATGACGATGAAGTTGATGATGATCGCTCTACCGCCATATTATTACCGTACTTTTAACAATATATGCTTAACAGTTAAATAAGAACCACCTCCAGCAGCACAAATGTACCCAGATGATTCAAGTTCCCTAATAAAGATCAAATCTTTAAGCAGGTTTTGAGATAGCCCACGAAGCAGGAAGACGGTAAAAAGATGTCTAACGTGCGAAAGAAGAAAGAAGCCAATAGATGGCCTATATAGGAAAACTTTGGAATTAGAGAAATCAGAGAAAAAAGATAAGATCTTTGATCAGTTCTTCTCACATAATCATCACGATTACTCCACAACAGACGCCTAATATACGTGTATACCAAGAACAACAAGGAACAAAAACCCAGAAGAAGAGGAGAAGAGTAACAGCGACGTCTACGAAGCTAAAGAGTTGCCTCTGTACTCAGTTCTGTATGAAGGAGTTGATTTTGATGCTTTGCTCAGTTAGTGAGTGATTCATCATTGCAGAGGTACACAAGTGCTCTTGTGGTGCCTCTCCATATATATATATACACTTGCAGACTTGGTGACTTTTCTCCTTTAATATACATTTTTCTGGTTTCAATTTCATATCTTTATCCTTCTTTTTTTAAATTCAGTGGCCTTTTGAAGTTCCAATCTCTTCTTCTGTCTCTTTACACTTACTTTTTTTCTCCATATAAAAGCTAGTACTAGTAACTAATACTGTACATTCTAATACTAATAATAGACCACTTAATCAGTTATGGTAAATGATTACTATATTAAAATGGGAATACAAAAGGAGTTAGAGAAAATTAAAGAATTAAATGAACAAGGAACGGAAAATCTTTACTGAGGATATTAAAAGGATCCTAAAAGAGAAAATGGCGGCTGCGGCTGCGCAGTGTCGTGGATGTCGTTTCTCTCTCTCAGTTTTAATCATTAATTTCTGTGAAAGGAGGCGTTGCCATCATGACCCCATTCGTAATCATTACCTTTTTACTCCCTCTCTCCGGTTTTTCTTTTTCCCCCAATTCACATCCATTCATCATTATAATCATCCCCAATATCATAACTCCATCATTCATGATCATCGTCACCGTTTTTACTTTGTTTAACACTACTGCTCCACCAACTCTTACAAGCATTCCTAAGTACTAGGAGGTGTATCTTCACTCTTCAATGCTCATTGAATAAGCAATTTAATTAAGAGATCTTGAGATCATAATAACTGATCAAGCCCCTCAAATCAGAAAAAAAAAAAGAAATAGAAAACAGAAAGACGCCTAGTTGAAGTTTTAATAAAGTCTTATTCGTATAAGTGGAGTCACCTTTTTCTGGTGGTTGATAATGAAACCAGCCAGCAAAAGAACATTAAGATTTTAAAGATCAATGCAACAATTGCCGTAAAATACAGTTATATTTCAACAGTTACTTGAAATGCTCTTCTCATACGAGAAAACCATACGTTATTTGTATTATTCAAAAACCCCGTCCATATTACTATTGAAGATTTCTTGGTTGACTGCTAGCCAAATCATCAGGCTCGACCTTAGATAAGGACAAATTAGGCACTCACCTAAGGTTCACTTTGATGAAAAATAAAATAAAATTTATTTTATCTCTTTTTATTCTTTATAAAAGTCTACTTTTAACTCTCGTAAACAACAAAAAGCAAATTATGAGCTTTTTTTTACTTTATTTAAGACATAAAATATTAGGAACGGGCCTACAAACTACTTAGGCATCAGGTCCAACATGAATAGGATCATTTAATAATTGAAAAAATGAGCGTCGTGAAAATATAACTCAGATTCAAGACAACAATAGAATAATTTTTGAGTTTTTTTTTAAGATCTTGTCTACCTAATTAAATTTGTATCTATCCATAATAGAAAGAGTAAATATTCACCCACGAAATGTTACTGGATTACTAAACTTTAAGTAATTATTATACCATTAAGTAAGATTATAAAATTTCGATAATCATATCATAAAACAAATAATAGTAAATAAAAAGTTATGATAACATTATGTTATGACAAAAAATGGGTGACTAAAAATAATTAGATCTAAATATTAATATATAATAAACATCTAATTATCTCTAAATATATTATATCTAAACATATATAAATATTATAAGATTAATTACAAAAAGCCTCAAACTTTGTTCAATTTTGTAATTATAACTCAAACTTTTAAAAATGAAAATGAAATATTCTAACTTTCAATTTTTTTCAATTATAGCTCGACGTTAGTATCCTTGTTAAGTTTGCTAACGTGGCTTACCATATGTTTCAGAAACCCTAAATACTTATACATGTCAGACCAAATTAACATAACCAATGAAAATTTACAAAAACTATGTCATTTAATAACATCATTAAAACTACGTAATTTTGGGGAATGAAATCTCTAAATCAAATAAGTTGCCATTTGTTCTTGCACAACCCTTCATTCTCGCGTTACATGAAGCTACTTTGTTCACTCTAGCATCACACTAAGCTCTTTAGTTCATTAATTATGTTAATTTGGTCTGACATGTATAAATGTTTAAGGTTTATAGAATACGTGATAAGTCACGTCAGCAAACTTAACATAGATACTAACATTGGGCTACAATTGAAAAAGTTTGAAAATTTGAAATTTTAATTATCACTTTTTAAATTTCAGACTATAATTACAAAATTGAGTGAAGCTTGAGATTTTTTATAAATAACCCAACATCATATCTATTTGTAATGTTATACCAGAGACTGGTAAACAAATGAGCTTATTTTTTCCTGCTTATGGCGAAAATAAAAAATAGTTGGTTGAGAGCTTCGGTAAGACAAAAGGACTATAAGACTTTCTTATAAAAAACCAGCTATCAACTATGTTGCTAACTTTTTAGAAAAGAAAACCTCCGCTCATTCCCGTCCTTCGCTTCAGGACCTGTCCCTCGTGTGGTCACTCGAGGTAGAAAAAAGAGTTTGGGTTCACCCTTTTCACCATCTAAAAAGCGGATCTTAGGAGTTGACAATGGATCATTACCGTCGAAAAGAGACAACTATCATAGTTGGCTGCTTGCATTCCTCGATTGACAGAAATGGAACCACTATCATTTGGGAGTGAGCCCCAAAACGACAAGCCATGTTTGACGAATAAAACCGAACAACAACCCAGCTAAGATGATGTGTTATCTTCAATCGATGATACGACCAAGCAAGAGCTGCAATAAATAGAATTTTCCTAAACCTCCCTTCTTGAAAAGAAGAACTTGAAATTCTTTTTACTTTCTGCAAGGACCTTCAGTTAATCAATGCTATTGTTAATTTAAATATAGTACACCTAGACCAAATCAACATATTTTCATCAAAATATCTAAAAATAAGAAATGTTCCATTGACATAAATATATGTTGTATATATAAATAATATATTTGTAAATAAAAATATGCAAAAATCATCAATGATAAATAAAAATAAAAATAGACTATATTAGTCCTATCAAGCTATATTGATCATATCAATATAGTAAATGAACTCCTTTTTACATAAACAAAAGAAAAAGAAATATGATTGTTTTCTTTGGGGAAGGGTTCAGAAATGCTTATGGTAATTATTTGAGCCAATGAGATTAGTAATATCATCCATGAACGTAATGAGCAACATAATAGGAAAGTAACGATTGTAAATACCAGTATCGTACTTTCAAGTAGGTGATGGAATTGCTCAAAATGACATTCCTTTTTCTTCTTTTTCTTTTTCTTTATATTTATTGTTTATCATTAATAGTATAAATTTAAATATAGTATGCTCAGATTGAGCATATTTTTTAATGTCCCATAACTCTTTTTTAGTCAAACTTGGGTAGAATGACAAAGTAACTACAAGTATTAGTAGCATAGGAAACATATGTTCTTCATCATTAATATGTTTGCTTGAAGTAATTGTGATCTCTTAGAAGAATCAATGACTGCTTGATAGTATGAATACATGTGAAAATTCTTAATTGTCTAGTTCCAAATATCCCCACCCAAACTATGGAATAGAGGATTATACCAGACCCACCTACACTGAGTCACTGATTATATCGTTTATATATTCGCAATTCAATGCGTATGCAGATTTATATCATATTTATTATATATTATATGGCTTTCCTAATCTTATTTTTTCACATAATTTGGAGTACTCGAATGATCAATTCTTTTCTAATTTTTTATATTCATATCTCATGTCTATATTGATGTTAATTA
Source organism: Erythroxylum areolatum (assembly GCA_024520975.1). Lineage (NCBI taxonomy): Eukaryota > Viridiplantae > Streptophyta > Magnoliopsida > Malpighiales > Erythroxylaceae > Erythroxylum > Erythroxylum areolatum. Next base: position 62,518,160 of record JANIJH010000223.1, on the reverse strand, counting down.
TTAATGTTACATTATTGATTATTTTATTCATTAAAATTTATTTATTTTAAGTAACACTTCCAATAGATATTATTACTAATTATTCATTATTACCAATTAATAAAAATTATTGATTAATAAAATGTTAATTAATAATTAAAAAGAGGAGGGAAGGTTTCATTTTATGATAAAATTTTATTAGTTTTAGGCATTTCACAACAAGAAAAAAAGGGATTCATTTTCGAAAACAAAAAAGTTTATAAGGAAAGAAAAAAGGATAAGTCCAGAGACTTAACAGAAGTTGTTCTAACAAATAGGGTTGACTAACTTGCATTAGTAAAATAAAGTGAAGGATTCCTTCTACTAAAATTACAAAAAAAGAGAAAATAAAGGCTAACCTTATATACATATGTTATAAATATGTACTAAATTCCTATCTTATATGACAACCAACAACCTGATTCTCATTTTTTGGATATTTATGTGAAAAATGAAATGAATAAAAATAATTGTTTGAAATCTATTCCAAGTTAAAGAAAAGATCAAATATTAATTGATCAAATCATTCACTCCAAAGTTTAATAAATAACTTATATTAAATATTCATTTTAAATCTAAATAAACTCTAATTCTTTTTATGATAGTTACATTTTAACAACCTATTTTTATATAGATATATAAATTTTTAGATAAATTAGAAATATTTTTTGATAATTAATAATAAATATATAAATATGAATAAAAATTTCATAAAAGTATAAATATAGAAGGAATAAAAGAAATAACTATAAGAAAATAGAGACTCAGTAGAAAAGAATGAAATAGTAGAAACAATATGAAACATTTATGCCACACAATGGCTACATACCTCTTTAAAAAAGACACGTGTAAAAATAGAAATTGAAGAAATTTCAAGAGAAATAAATAATTAATTGATTTGATCTAATGTTATTATGGTTCGAGAGAAAGTAAAAATATCTACTCAAAAATATTATGGATGAATTATTATGTCTCCCCTTATGAAAGGTCAAGCTGACACAATCATCATTGTAATGCAAAGAACTTTGCTTGGAGAAATAGAAGGAACATATATTATTTACAATTTTCTCTCCTTTGTTCCTGTGAACTTGGTCAATTGATCAATTTTCCCAAAATATCTAATATTTTGATAAAACATAATTCTTTCATTTGAAAATCCTAATTTAAAGTTTGAAAGTAATTGTTTCGACTCCGGCCACTCAAAATTTTGATATTCTTTTTATTTTTCGTTAAATAAATGACATATTCGAGAAGCCTTAGTTGTTCTATAACAACAACGATAACACCTAATAAAAATCTCACTGAGACGTGAAGTTTGGAGAGGTCTAGCTATACACAGCCTTACTCCTAATTAATAAAGAGATTATGTCCAAGTGACCCACATAAATGAAAAGCCCTAGTTGTTCTAGGCATGATAATGAGGAATTTCATTATTATTACTCAAACAAGCATAAAATGTATGCTTAAATATTCATCCATAGGTTAGTCGAGCTCAATTTGAACCAGCATAGACATATTGCCAATGAATTTACAGTTCATTGCCACTAATCGATCGGGCATCGAGGAAGAATCAATTCCATTAAGACTAAATGATTCTATGAAATTATGTTGCTGCTTCTACATATTAAGGTAAATATAGGAGACATATCTATTTTTATTTTTCCCTTGAGGAATCTTTACAATTACAACTTTTTAATTTTCAATTCACGTCTGACCATCTAATAGAAAATATGTATATATAGTATACCTTCTAATTACCTTATTTCCTCTATGTGAAGAAGAAAATCAAGGAACCAATGAATATCGATAAATTTGCAAATATTGTTAACCAAGGAAGATATTTCATGGTAAAGATAGGATAGACTTGGTCTAGAAAAACACGTATATACCTTCTAATTACCTTATTTCCTCTATGAGAAAAAGAAAATCAAGGAACCAATGAATATCGATAAATTTGCAAATATTGTTAACCAAGGAAGATATTTCGTGGTAAAGATAAGATAGACTTGGTCTAGAAAAATACGTACTCAAACACATAATAAGTATATTATTTATATTATATATATATATATATATTTCTCAATTTCTTTTCTATCTCGAGTAAGGATTTCTTTTAATAAACAAAAAAGCAAATAGATTGAGTGAGGGTTTTTACTCAATCTGAAAAATAGAATTTTGTGTAATAAGTCTTTGATATTCAACAATGCCTATTTAAAAATAGTTGCAGAAATCCAAACATTTATCTATCCAGCTATGAGGTAAAATAACTGCTACCGACTTGATATTTTAGCATTGTAAACACAAGGGGAAGTTTACAGATTTTTATTTTTTGTATCTTCAAAAAAGATTTTTAATTATGTGATTAAAAAATTTATATTACAAACACATCCGTTTTAACTAGTAAACTCTTAAAATGGCAGAAGCTAACAAAAACTTCCATTTTTTTTTAGCTTTGGACATCCAACCCTTAATCGTAATAACTCAATTACGTAAGCAAAGTTGTACCACCTGACCCCTTGAGTAAAGTGGAGCATATTTGAAGGCCTTGATTAATCAATCTGTTTGTCGAGCATAGTCTCTCGAAATCTTTCCTCTTTGCCTTCGATTACATCTGAAATTGATTTGTAGACCATATTATGACCATCATCCATTGGTTATCTGCGGATTCCATTATCAAGAATTTGCCACAAATTCTTATACCAATTTCTCTTAATTTATACATCACTAATTTGCCAAGCATAGATTGACTTGTTGTTTTATAACCATGCTCGATTCACCTAAACAAAAAAATAGTAAAGTAGAAATTATCTTTTGAAGAGATGGTCGAGTGGTTGATTGCTCCGATCTTGAAAACAAGTATATTTCGCAAGGAACTATCGAGGATTTGAATCCTCCTATCTCCTTTGACACTCTCCTTTTTTTTATATTTTTATGTCTTTATTAGTTTTGACTTGATCAATATCCTAAAAGTGAATGATTCAGTTGTCCCACCTAGCTGAGCTAAAAAAATGAATTAGATTGTTGAAACAAAAAGAAAGGAAAATAAACGGAGAGAATATATTGCCTAAATTGTTAACCCCTTGTTTACATCTTTTGTATACAAATAATTCTCTAAATTGCTATGAACTTTTAAGAAACTTTACTTTGTCAGATCATTAAGTTCGAATTTCATCCCTGCTTGACGAGTGAGTCTTGCAGCCAAGCTCTCATTTTCCTTTACGTTCGAGGACCAATCTTCGTTCGGTCTAATGAAACCTTTTATTGTGTCAAAGATCTTACATTTATTTAAATTGAATTATTCTTTTAACTTGTTCAATTTAAAATTGCATGATCAGTGAACATGGACCATTTTTAAAATTTAGTCAATATTAAAGGTTTATTTTCTTTATATTTAATGCATATTTTTCATAAATATTAAGAGATATAGTCAAACATACTAACAATTATTTCAATTAAACATTTTTTTAATTTTTCGTTAATTTAACTTATAATACATGATTATCGAACATTATATATTCTTAAAAAAATTATCTAGTATTTCTTTGAAAAATAACAACTACAAATTCTCTTATTATTGAAAAAATTATATCTTCATCCGCTCATGAATCATGCGTGTGTATATTGTCTTTTAAAGGTTTCTTTTATGCATACTTTTCGTGTCACCCCACCTAGAAAGATTGCTTTTCTACTTATCCGATTGAGAAATGGTGTTTGTATCTAATCTCTCGTGTGGCCTAACTGGTGGGAGCTTTTTTTTATTAAAAAAAAACTCAGAAGGAGAAATACAATGAACTTAAACTGCTAGTCCGAAAAAAAGCTACCCCTGTTATATCCTTTATTAGGATAGAAAAGTAATTTACAGACAAATTTTGATATCAATAGATGTCAAGATTTAGAATCCTGGCATGATTTGCTAGCCAATTTACAGCTCTATTTAATTTCTATGCGAATGGTGTTAAATTTGAGAAATTGAGTCACTCTTCTTATTTGTTTAAATACCACAAAAATTAGGTTGTGAGTATATAAGTCGGCCTTACCTTAATAAAACACCAATTTTTATTAAAAAAGGCTAGTATGTATCGATTAAAGACGTAAAGCCTTTATTGAATTTAAAATCCTAAAAATGTTTATTTACCTTTCAATAAAATTTAAAATTGTTTCTTTTTACGCAAAAATATAAATATTTATAAATTTCAAATTTGAAATAAATTGTTTCTTTCTCCTTAACCATCAAAAATAAATTAAACATAATTATGAATTAACATGTTCTGATATTTTACTATTAGTTAGAGACAAGACTACATTCACTGGACTTCCTCCAATCTTGTATTTAGCGAAAATTTTATTGAATTATTTTTATTGTTATTATTATATTTTCTTGTGAAATTTTAATTTTCTAGTTAAGGGTGTATTCAATATTTATGCCGTAAACATAAAGCATAAACATAGGATAATAAAATCAAACTTCCAATGTTTTAAAAATTGAAATAGAAATTAAACTGCTAAAATAAAATGTTTAATATTTAAAAGGTTTAATTGACATTAGATAGTTATAAAATTGGTTAATGATTAATAATATTAAAGAAATTAAAATATAATTGAAAAATATTGCTCTTATTAATATGAAATTTAATTAAAAATATTATTGAATAAAAATTAATTAATTAATTTTAATTTATAAAATTTATTAATTTATAAAATAATAATAAATTGATAAAATTTAATAACAAAATTATTAAAATAAAAATAATAATAAAAATATTTTTAAAATTTTTATAATTAAAGTGATGGAAAATTTGGATTATTGCTTTTTTTGCAGTCATATAAACAATCTATGGAAACAGATAAACCACAAAATGGGGCAGCTCCCAGAAATATCGGCCATTGATTTGACAGTGGCCAAGAAGAAAAGACCTCCCCACGAAAAAGTAATAATAAATCTGCACCTCCTTCTTTCACCTGCCTCTGCCTTCCTTTTTCTTTGAAAATGGACACTGAACACGGATACTAAATGCAACAGAAAACCATCAATCACTTACTGCATCGACTTTTCTGATCATCATCACCATCATGATTATACAAATCTATATATTTAAGGGTTGTGATGGTCCTAAGTCGTAACGAGCCAAGACTCCTTTGCCATCTTTTCACTTTATTATGTATTTGACACAAGATCTTCACTGTGTCTGACGTATCCGTAGATGTGGCGGGCAATGTAGCTGAATCTAGATGATCTTTTTCTGAGGCCTACACTTGTCAGTATCATTCGGCAGTATTAAGCAAATCTTACGAATATCGCATGGAATTTAATATTGATTTGAATTTTGGTATTGATATATTAATTGGATATTATTTTAGATAATATTTTAAATTTATAAAATAATTCTTAAAATTTTTTAAAAATTACGAAATGATTCATTTTTATATTATACAATAGTACTGTAAATTTTTAATCATATCTCTAAAAATTATAATAATAAACAATAATTACAAATTTAATTTAATTTATAAAATTAATGTAATAATTATTAATAAATATAATTAAATTTAAAATATTTTTAAAGATATTTATTTTAAATAAATTTTGATTTAATAGTTAAAAAATATATATAATAAATATTAGTTTATAAATAATAGTTTATAAATTATTTATTTTAAAAATAAAATTTTTACTAATACTTTATTAATAAATATAATATAAATCTTAAAATAAATTTAAATGAAAATAATTTATTTTAAGTTTTATTTAATTTATAACTATTGTTAGTAATAAAAATAAATTATTTTTATTTTTATTTTAAAAATAAAAATTCATAATAATTATAAAAGTTGAAGTAAATAAAATAACTAATTAAAAAACTTTGAAAAAAATGGGAGACAGAAGAGGCGAGAGGGAGGGAGGGAAGGAGAGTTTAAAAATTTTGCAAAATAGTTCCTATTTTTCAAAATTTTCTATACCAACAAATATCAATCGGTATTTAAACCTAATACAATCGATCATCCGTTTCGAACCAGCCGGTACGAAACGGCATCTTAAACCTTAATATTAAGTATAACAACATCAAAATTATATTTATGTAACTCTATACAATTGGTCCAATCTAAGGTTGATGGCCACATTTCCATTGGTCCTTCGAGTACACAAAATAAAAACAAGGAAGTGATTAGTTCACATATAGCAGTGGTTAAAGAAATAAAAATAAATATAGCAAAAAAATAATAATAAATACAATCACTGTAATTATGATAATTGATTAAGATAAAATAATTATTAATGATAATAATTAGTTTGTTAAAATTTTTGATAAATAAATAATTTGTTGAATTATTATTTTATATCAAATTTTAATATTTTAATTAATAATATTTAATTTATGCACTAAGTTACAATGACAAAATATTTGAAATCAAGTATATCGAGACATTTTCTTTTCAATAACTCTTTAAAAAAAGCTCTAACATTTGTTTGTATCAACGCATCATAAGCCAAATAATGTCTTCAAAATGATATCATCCTAAACTCATTAATTAGGCACCCCGTAAGAGTAATGTCATTACCATATATGGTTCCAACAAGTTGGGGAAATTATCACGGAGGCAAGCGTTTATTATTGAATTATCGAAATCTTGTCATAGATTGAAACATAATTTTATTATATTTATTCTTTAAATTTGAGTTATTAAATTACTAAAATTTTAAATTAAAATTTGTAATTCGTAAATTAGCACATATAATAAACAGTCATACGATATGGCATTGACATGCTGACGATTATAAGTTCTTTAATAATGTACTTCCTCTTCCTCATCTTCACTATCAAAAGGCTGACATAACTAGTTATTTATTTAACTAAACGTTAATATTGCTCTCTCTCTTTGAAGTTTTTATTAAAAAAAGCACTGACATAATAATATAGAAAAAGGATCATAGCGGTCCAAATTGTACTAAAGAATAATTAATGTGACTTGGCAATGATGGGGAGAGTTCAATTGCATGCTAACAGAAAAGAGGAGGAATGATTGGTCTTGAACAGCAAGCATAACACGACAACTTTAACTCAAGTTTTTATTGTTGATTAATAGTTTCATCATTCTCCCATTAACTATTTATTAATTGGGTCAGATCATCAAGTTGGTCCCGCTTGAAATGATCAACAACATAATTACCGCTAATATATCTTTCCCAATACGAATTATTGCTGTTTTATATAAAGAGGAAAATGAAAGGAAGCCAATGACAAATCACCAGAAGTTAGTACTAAAGTCTCCAAGTCTGGCTTTTGATGATATTATATAATATATCCTAGAACGTACGTATAGTATACTTAGAAGACATGGTTTATTTTAAGAGTGGATCTAACAAATATATATATTCTATGATTGTTGAACTAATTAAGAATGAAAGATATGTTATGATTAAATTACGCGACTAAGAACATAATCGTGACCCTACATTTGAAGGGTACTTGTGTTGAAAAAATCTATCTTAGTTAGTCTTTTTGTGGTTGTTATGGGATTATAGAGTTTGATTTGGACTGCTCTCCAATTAGAAAGTTGCAATAATTGTCATTAGAAAACTTCTGTCTTGAATGTTTGCAACTTTCCTCTATCCTTAATTCTTCGTTAAAAGGGTAGTCAAATTCATCTCTAAATGTTCCAAAAAAATATTTTTAAAAACTATTTACCTGCCTCCAATCATAATTATCCATGTAGCATAATTTTATGGTAAATTTTAAAAATAAATAAAAAGAAAGAATATCGTAACTAATATCAAATCTCGTATTAGGGTTTAAACAACTAGATACATAATTAAGCTAAATTGCAATTTTAGTTGCCTCTTTATTAGTTAAGGATAAGACTGCGTGTTATCGAACTTTTTCAAATTAGCATATCAATTAGATTTATACTAAATATTGTCGTTGTTGTACAATTTTGGGAGGAGAATTTTGTTTATTTTGTATATGTTGCTTAAGGATTCTGATGTTTCATTAATTTTGTATAGATTCGACAAAAAAATATTGAATAAATGAATTATTGGCAAATTAATTAATTTTCCTATGACGTCTAATGCAATTATTTGATTTAAAGGTGTAATACTTTAATATGCATTGATTATGAAAAGCTCGACATCTTCTATTCTCTTCTTTTTTTAAACTATTATTCTTGAATATATTTGCTTTCAATGTCTAGTTTTATAAGATGTAATTAAGTATCAAACAATCAATATTTAAATTTTCAAAATATTAGGGAAGTTATTGAACATCGTATATATTTCTGGTATATCCTTCAACTCTTTTTAGTATTAGGGAGTATCCAAGCATATTTGGGAGGACTTTGATACCTCCATCTCTTCAAGTTGATTAAAGACAAAAAGGGGTTCATGCATTGGCATTTGGCACTTTTTCTACATTATCCTCCCTTCATGCACCTTCTTTTATAATTTCCTTTTCATTTTACCCAGGCATCTTCGTGTAATTTTTGTATGTTCTAACGAAAAGGTTAGCCAAACACATATATAATTATTCCCTAGTGATCGGGACGAGATATTTTATAATTGATGATGCTATTTACATGTTGGAGTCTCGAATACAAACATCAGGCAAGTAGATAGTTTAACATCTATTGTCTCTTACATTAGATGATAGCAGGCATTACCTGCCAAGAAAATTATATGTATACAATAACAGACGAAGTTTTTTCAAGTGGAATGCACCTTTGCAATTGATGATGAAGGCTGTGACAACCACAATATTCTGAAATGATATGACGATGATTGTAATTTCAAAACAACCATAGCAATGGCAGTGACGACGAGGAAGACGGTGACTTTGATTAATTCATTGCTACATTAATTTAATGGATTACAACTTAATGCTTCAGAGAGCTTTGAGAATGACATGATCTGGAGTTTCGATCGGGTGAAGAAATCATCACCACTATGTCAGTTTTGCCAAATGATTTTGTATTTATATATTGTATATTTACAATAAATTAAAAAATTCAGTTTGAAGAGGAGAAAAAAATATAAATCAAGGTCTTAAATTAAAAATTAAAAATTATATTATGATTTTAAGTTACTATAATAACTTTCAATTAAGTAAATGTAGATATGATTGTACTATACAAATTGTAATTACATTATTAAGTTTCTTCAATGTAAATTTCTTATCCAAACGATTGGGAGTCAAAGACTCAAAATTAGAAAGAATATGCTGTAACAATGAAAATAAAAAAACAATGTAATAGAAAAGTGACTGAGATTCTTACTCATCATTAAACAAATCCTTATATATATTTCCGAAAATTATACTAAAGAATCCACCTATGATCATATTATTCTTTGTCTAGGTGATTGTCGAGGGGCCATTACATTTGGAATCAAAGATATTTGGTGTCGACATCGATTTGCTCTAGCCAAAAAAGTGAGGGACCAGATTTATTTGACCAACTTCGACTAATAATAATTCTTGTTGATGAGCTAATATGTCCCCTGTTCCAGTTTTGGCTCAGAATCTTTCTTAATTGTGGATTAATTGTACTTAACGAGGCTTTGATCGAATCGAAGAAAAGATGATTTGATGACGGAAGAGATGATGGGGGCGGGATAATCATAATTGAAAACACATGATTCTTGAGAAGTTTTTGGCTGTTGTTCCAATTTCATGCTCCATTTTCTGCAGTGATCAAGCTTTAAAACAGTAAAGAGAGATTGTTTAAGCAACTAATTCTTCTTCCTAGAGGATTGGTTCTAAATTCCTCCCATCAACTGCTGATAAAAAGTCAAAAGTGTCGTTAGGGTTATAGGACTAGGACCACAGCTTGGTTGTACAGAAACCCTAATATCATGTTCATGGAGTTTTGTTAACGTAATTTATAATAAAATAATGCCATTTATCCAAGATGAAGAGCATGGGTTCTCGACGACTATCACGTTAACATGTTTCACCCAGGCGATAATTTAAACAAAATGAGAAACAGTTAAGAGACAAATGCCAAGACAATTGCCTCGAGATGATCACGGCAGCTAAAGATCTTGTTCCCCATTTTTGTAATGTAGCTTTATGATCCGTACATGCTATTTTATCCTATTTTGTATATACTAACATGAATAATGGCTACAAAGCACAACCTAACGTTGTAGGGCCATTATGAAACATTGAATCCTTACATTAGGCTATGTCTCGTCTCGTGCATGTGGAGAAAACTTTGGAACAATGTGCAATTAAGAAATGACACCTGTGCAAGAATTCGAAACCCTCCCCTTTTGTTTTTTATGACTAAACAAGCATGGCAATGATCAGTTGAATCTGTTGAAAATTTAACAAGCAGGTAAACATTTTCAGAATGATCTTCGCCATTTGTCTTGTCTAGTGGGAACGAGAAGATAACAAGCTTGTTATTTGTTAATGGCAGTGATTTAGACTATTATTAATGGCAGTTGGAGACCAAACTAGGGTTTTGACGAGCTCTAGCTAGTTGACCCACCTAAGATTTGTAGATAACTAACACGAGTAGTAATGGATGGCGTGGCTCGAGGAATAAAAAGGGAATTGGACTAGTTAAGTGCCATTGATCTCAACTCTTCCATTGCTAGCTTTTGTTGTAAACATAAAACAAATGTTGTCTTGACTAGTTAGACAGGCTCCACATAAGCTCCTTTTGGCATCGAGACCTTAAAATTGACGAGTCATTAAAAATTTTATATACATCAAGAAGGCATTAAATTAATCACAACACTACTTTTAATCCCAGCTAAGAAAAAGCTTGAGATTTAGACCATATCTTGCTCCCTCCTCGTTACACGTTTTCAGGGTCGATGACACAATAATAGAACTTTGACTCTCTGTTCCTCAAACACAATCATGACCTTCTAAGCCACATTTTGCATTAAAAAAATCTGTGCACACAATGTCGTAAGTGCTCTTCAATGATCGAGTGGAGTTAACGATGTGAATTGAAGGTAAGAAGCAACACACACTTGTCAAAGGATCTACAAACTTTATATTAATTACTCAAGCTACCTCAACCAATAGATTCAATTTAAACACAAGATGCTAGCATCGTGTTATGAAAATCATATGAAAAATGTGTTAACGAAGAGAGCATCAAATTGGACAATGTATGAGAAATAAGACCCTGCATGTTTAGATGGAGTACAGCTTTCAATGTTGGAAGGGTTCGACAGAGGAGGGAGACAAAGAGCAGAGAGATAGGGTTTGAATCAGTACTGTGGAAGTAGTCCTACTTTAATTGGGATTTGATAGGGAGCTAAGGGGTCTGTACTTGAGGAGCTGTCATTTCCTTCAAATTTTGTTAATTTCGTAGACATTTTTGTACGCTAATAGACCGACACTAGGGTGCGGTCTCTGGTTCGGTCGAATCCCCAAGATTATGCATCCCATGTCTCTTCACCCATTCTTTCTCTTATCTCATCACATTTACTGTTCATAACATACCCTTTTGAAATGACCTTTCATTATGATCTGTAGCACGTACACCACTTGGACTACATGCAAATTTTGACTCTTTGCCTCATCCCGAACTTTTGATATATTAATATATATTTGAATCCTATTCCAGGCCAATGAAAATGTTAAATAATGGCCAGATTGGCCAATTCTACAAGTAGAAACTAAAATGTATCATGGGTAGCACTTAACTCGTGAATCATAATCTATATTATGAGTTATACCGAAGTATTGAAATGACTAAATGTCTTTATTGTGCGATGCAAACATTTAAATGACAAAAAAGAAGGTAGGATGCATTTGGTATTATTACAACTCAGAGAGATGGATGAGTATAAAAGTAAACTACATACTTAGTCTAAAACAGTTCCGGAAAGTTTAGGATGAGACAATGTAGCTGAATTAACTGGGGAATGATATGTGTGGACGAATAAGAGGATGTAGTTCGTACCAATGGAAGTTGGATAGAGCAATCTACTTATAGTTAAGACATATCTATGTGGTTACCTTCATTATATGGTTTCCTTTAATTGGTGAGACATTTCAGTAACAAGGACAGAAAAAGAACAAAGCGGTGATTAGCTACGAAAAGTTTAGTTAAATATAACATGGAAAAGTGAACACAATAAATGTATTTTTTTTTGGAAGGATGATGTGTGAATATTATTGGAAGGATAGGTCATCATATAAATAAAGTTACGAAATTTTTAAAATGAGTATAAATGAGACAATTTTGGTGAGTATGGATTTGCTTTCCCTGTAAAAGAGAAATACTATTCCCATGGTAACTCGAGCCCTCTTATACAGTTATACGAAAGTTGAAAAGATTGTATTGGCAACATCGCTCAGGTTCGGATCCATATACTCCCAAAAGCTGAAACCCTTTTCAGAAAGACAAGTATACCATAATTGACCCAAAACAAGGGAGAAAAATAAAAAGAGAAAAGAAATCCCTACATGTCTTTTCGCTATCTGTTTAGGAACCCTAATGTTATGCTATAAATTTTATTTGTAAAGACAACGTTCTAACCCATAGATAAAAGAAGTGGGATTTCACACCATCGTAAAGCACAACTTGTCGTAATCTTAGTGTTCTTACGCTACGTTAGATTGCTATCTCCAATAACTGAAAGTGAAATGGAACAGGACAGATCGGAAAAAAAAAAAAAAAGAGAAAGGAGGAAAGAAGATAAGTGATGAAAAAGAAGGGAGAAAGCCAAAAGCTTATCGAAAGGCCGTCGCTTTTCTATCAACATTTTAGGGAAGAGCTACGTGTGAAAAGAATACAAAAGACATTACGTATATAATTCATAAAAGTCGAAAAGTATACATGTATATATATATATATATTATATTGTGAAAATAAGTGATGGTTTTGAGACAGAAGAAGACAAAAAGTACTGAAACGGAAAGCATGGGGGGCTATGGAGGGGCTCAATCTCTATTACGGATAAGAACAAATTCAGGAACTTTGCCACTTATGTCTCTCGTCTAATCATAACCTAATATCATCATCTTCATCTGCAGCATGCATGCCCATCAAATCGTCATCAACATGGATGTGCATCATTCCTTATGATGGAGCTTTGGGGCAATTAATTATGATATATAATTTGTAATGCTTAGTTTAAAAGCCTATCTGAAATATGTAACTTGAGTGTGATTTGCATGGACCCACGGCCTTTTTTGGATTTAAAATTAGTTAAAAGATGGGAAAAATCAAAAGGAAAAAATTGACCCTTTTAGTTTGATTAACGAGCACTATAGATTAGTTGTCGAATTTTTACTTGATGTAACAAGAACTTGTGTTGTATTTGAATAGATCGTGGACTATTTCATCAATAAAACAGTAAGCTTAACAAGTAGAATATGTATAAATCAAGTTTTTTTCTAAAAAGATTTGTAATAAAAAAATTAAGATAATGGCTCGTATTTGTACACAACAACAATAACAACAATCCCAGTTTGTAACTTCTCGCTAGTCACAAATTAATAATCTCGCCGATTGATCTAAAGCTCCCCTTTTATTTAAAGTAATATTGTTTTGATAACTTAAGAGATTGATTGACATGATCATAGAATGATAAATCACACACGATCAGCTTTTTAGGGTTTATGTTTTATCAATTCAACGAGACTGAGATGTTATAGAAACCGATTGCCGATATGTAAGATGCTTTTCAATTAAAGGCTTGAATAAGAGAAAGAGGTGGATGGTGATCATGGTCCCCTCAAGACGGGTCCCAAGTATCGGATTATATGCCAAATGTCTCATAAGCAAGGTGAGGTTGGGATTCTCGTGTCCTAACCTTGTCTCTAAACTGTTTTCCTCCAATTAACACTCTTTTCCCAAGGATAGCTAACCAATTAAGAAAGTTGATTAAAGATGTCTCTTTAATTATTGGGAAAAAAAAAAGCAAATACCAAAAATCAAATCATGTCAAGTGGCTCAACTCATAACCGTAGGTTTAGAGGGTCTCTTTCTGCTCAATTTAAATTTTTTAAACTCTTAAAATATTTGTTCAGATAAATATATTTATAATTGTAATAAAAAAATTAATTGTTCATATAATTGAATTTATCGTTAATTTTTGAAATAATATATAATTTTAAAAAATAACAATTATTATAAGAAATTAAAATCAGTGGAGCACGATGTAAAACCTGAATTCATGGTTATAGGTGGTACTCGTACCTAACAGGGATTGGCAACTAGGAGAAAGAACAAGTTGAGATGGTGGGTTGCAAGTTGGGGTCGGTTTTCTGTGGGCAATTATAGGCATGGCATGGCATGGCACGGCACAGCACACGGACATTGTCCCTGTCACAGATAAAAAGAAGCTATATAGACACCTGGCCATCAACTATATTTGGTAGTGACTATGTCATTTCACTTTCTTTGCCTCTTTGGCATCGTTCGCATGGTGGAGATAGGAAATCATGGAATTTGCCTTTTCAAGTCAACCGCTTCTTACCTCGACAAAAAAAATTCACGCAAAACTGGCTTTAATTATTTATGATTTAAAAGTGAAAATTTAAATTATGTAATTTTATTAAATTTCCCTAATTAATCGATTATTTTGTGTAAATTTATAAGTTTTTTAAAATTAAAATAAATCGATTAATTTCATTTAATAGTTTTTTAATTGAAACTTAAAATTATTTGACAATCTCTTTCAATTATATCTCAAATTTTTTAATTTTATTCAATATTTAGTCGTTTTAAATCTTAGATCTCTCGTCTTATCTGTTTAACTTCCAATCTGATTTTCAAAATATTGAAAATAACTAGTAATTAATGTTAGACTATTTAATATTCCATGTAACTTATAGATTTGAATCATATGAAAAGTACCCAAGATAATGGTTATTGGGTATTAATGATGCAACTCAAATAAATCCAAGACCCTTTCCCTCTCTCCTTCATACCTGAACCAACATGATAGTTGGTAAGTTTTAGAAACAAAAGCTTATGTATATAATCTGAGTCATTCTGAACCATTGAAGAAACACATTAAAGAAAGAAAGGAAGAGAGGGAATAAACTTGTATCAAGAACATCAACATCTTACAAAATAATCATGGATACAGGTACGATGTAAATAATTGTCGATCCATAAATGTCTACCAATTAAGTGAGAAAACAAAGAATTTTTTGAGAACCATTTCAATGTGTTTTTTTTTGTACTTTAAAAGAGATTTATGGTCTTAAAATTGCTTAATAATAAAGACAAAAGACTAAAATTTTTGTTATCATATCAATCGTTTTAAATTTGTTTATTAATGGAAATTATTTTCTAGTTGATTGTTATAATAGTAAAAATATTTTCAAATAATTAAAATGGCGTGTGTATGATAGAAGAAGCACTTACAAAGTGGAAGGATGATGCCTTTGAAAGTTTGCATATTTGTTTCAGCACGAGAGAATTTGTTTGGCTTTGTCTTGGTGTTGTTTCAATGTATAAATAATTATGATCCCCACGTCCTACATTAGATAGCTTAACGATACATAGGTGCATGATAGTGAACGTGTACTGCCTGAGCCTCTTAAGGAGTCAAAAGGATTATGATATTAATATGTGGAAGCGGAGATTCGGATTAGAGGATGCAATCAAAATGGAGGAAACTGAACCACAGGCGATGGACAGCTATATACTTTGATAGTACGTAAGAAGAAACCGAATGCATTCAATTCTTTGCAACCGAATGGGCATGTAAGATTTGACACTAACCATTGTAACGTGGAGGGGCTTTGAATCTGGAGCTATAGGTCAGAACTTACGAAACTAGTTGTTTCATTTAGATCAGGGACGACAATAAAAGAAAAAGCAGTTCTGTTCGTTACTTGTTATTTGATTAACCAGTGAAAAGGGTATCGTTACTTCTTTTGATTATACACTCTAGACTTCATATGTGAAGTGGATGACTAATTATTGAATGCTCATATATAGAATTCTAAAAGCAAGATGCATATAATTGTCAGACAAACTGGAATTAGGCAACTGGATAATGGGTATATAGAAGATGCTACTAACTCCTGATCAGTCATGTTACGAGGCCTACGTTGTTCTCTCTTTTAGTACGTAGTTTTTGTTGGGCCTCGACGAGCTTGTCAGTCCAATTACAACTTGTTGTCACCCTCACCATCGGTTCCTCACTATTAACCCTTCTTTCCTGAGGGGCTTCAACAGGCAGACGATACTGTATCATGAAGATGAAGCTCATTTTCATGAGTAATTATGTATGAATCACCAATGGACCAACCTGCAAGAGTAAAAGATAACGAGTGAAATGGCCTGAAATGGACATACTCACTTAGAATGATATGGAAGTAAAGAAGCAGTATGAAAAAGTCATGAATGAGCTAAATATGAAGCATACTAGGAAGGTTTACGAGATGAATAAGGACATCGAAACCTTTAATACTAAAGTTTGGAGTCCGATTACATACTACGAGAAGCTGGAGCTAAATGTTCACAAGCAAAAGAGTATAAGATAGACGTATATCGCGAATTTTAAACAAGTTTTCATACTTAAGAAATACATCAAAGTAAGTTGGCCAAATCCAAATACTTAAATCTAGGGATCAATGATTTGAGTGAGAGCTTGAACTCAATCTAGTTTAAAATCACCCAACTAGATTTGATTTAATTGAATTTTTACTTGAATTCGAATAATAAACTTTTGGACTGCACTCAGTCAGAAACGGGCCGAATCCAACTTAACTCATTACCATCCTTAAATATAAGCACTTGTTCGCTTTACAGTTTGACCTTGAATT
>JANIJH010000223.1:62487572-62501294 GCA_024520975.1 Erythroxylum areolatum | reverse complement strand
CTAGTGAGAGAGAGCAAAATTTTCGAGAGAAAAGAGAGAGAAGAATAGTGAGAGGGAGAGAGAAAAGAAAAACTTATATATATTTTTTTGTTTTCTTTTTTCTAGTAGGAACTTGGGTTATTTTGGGTCTATTGAAAAATTGAGTGATAAACACTATTGTATACTCTCATTATTATAGTAAAATACTCAGTCGTCTCCAAACTGAACGTAGGCATTGCCGAACCAATATAAAAATCTTGGTGTTCTCTTGTTGTTATTTTATTTTCACTCCGAATTTATTAACGTTTCCACACAACAAGGTGAATGTTTTAAGGATAACACAACAGATTGTCAAAGATACAATGTTTCTTATGTGACTACTTTAGTGATTATATTGTTTTGGCATTATTTTTGTGTTATAATTTGCTATTATTTTTGGATTTGTGGATATTTACTTGGAGTGTTTACCCTAATTTCTTTAGAAAATACATCCCTTTAGTTTGCTCATTATTTGCATACACCTTGTAGATGTTTAGATACACTGTAATCTGCATAGAATGTTCTGTCGTGGTAAAAAGCTTGGTAATTGTAAAGAAAAGATCCTCTTCTCCTTCGGGATTCTTGTACTTCAAACACTGATACCATGCAAAGGGCACTATTTTGTACTCCTACAACTCCCAAAATAACATACATTGGTTGAAGTGATGTAAAATGTAGCATAAGTATCGTATCTTTGATAATGACTCGAAGTTAACGAGTTAGGTTTGATTTGAGTAAACTTCGGTCAGGTTTAAGTTTCACAACCTGGCACAACCTGAAGCCCCATTTATATATCAATCAACCCTAAGCTTCTTACCGAAGTTGTTGTTATTTCATCTTTCTTCTCTTTTTTCTCTCTTTTACAAATTTGTGCAATCGACGATATTATAGAGGAGGATAAAGTTACAGTTAGAGAACTTCTTCAACTCATCCCCAAATGCCAAGTTAGGATCTTCGAAATTTGCATCCTACATGTGCAAAATATTTTAAGTTGTAGCCATAATTTGTTTACATAAATAATCGAAAATTGGTCGTGTAATGTAAATGTCACAACAACAATTCGACTACTTTCTAATGAACTTCATT
Organism: Erythroxylum areolatum; assembly: GCA_024520975.1. Lineage (NCBI taxonomy): Eukaryota > Viridiplantae > Streptophyta > Magnoliopsida > Malpighiales > Erythroxylaceae > Erythroxylum > Erythroxylum areolatum. The sequence goes on along the minus strand of JANIJH010000223.1, from coordinate 62,500,190 downwards.
CAGATAATACATAAATTGGCAAAAATTATTCGCTAAGAATGTAATATCAGGACATGTAAGAGCAGTGAAATGAAAGGCATTGCAATTTTCTATTAGTTTTTCATATCCAAAGTATGGTGGGGCTGAATGTTTGTTTCGTGGTGGGCTTAGAGATGGCAATAAGCTAGGCTCAAGGGTGTGCAACCAGGCTTGAGACTATCCAAACCCGACTTGCCCAACATTTTTTAAAATTAAAAATACAAAACGATGTAACTTGCACGAATATGACAGCTAAGCAAAATAGAACAGGTGATTGCTAGGAATTAAACAACTGGATCGGGAACACCTGACCCAGTAGACCCAGGCTCATGTAGATGGAGGAAGAAAAAACAAGCTAATCGAAGGAAAAAGAGTAAACCTCAGTGGGAAACTCTGTTTCAATGTGTTGCGATACTGTTGGTAATGATTTTTAAGTGATTAGTGCAGATTCACGAGGCTTTGATCCCAACTTGAGGTAAAAAGTTTAAAAATAAAACAATTTTTGGCGCAGGCATTAGCACCAAATCATCAACTATTCTAAATGTGAACTAATCATTATCATTATTATCATCACATCCAATTTAAAGTTCCGCAATAAAATAAAGTCTGCACAAATCTGATAATACACAACCTTACTCTTACATAATAGAGAGACTATTTCTGATAAATCTACATACAGATGTGATAATAAATGAATTATAATCATAGGAAGTGTATTTACCCAAATAAGGACTCATAAAAACGAACCATTCAATGATTTCTTTTCTAAAGAAACATAACGGATTATAAAGCTTTAGAACTGTCAAAACTGGAATGCGGAAACCAAATTTCAGGAGGACATCGACAAGATTACTGTCTAGATATCATGGAAGGAACTATGAATGTATTCTTTGGAGTAACAATGTCAAGTTAGAGCCAAAGAAATCATTGATTCAATTACCTTCCAAGAGTACATTTGATACTCAAATCATACAATAGAAAAATGAGAAGTATGAAAAATTGCACATAAAAAATGACTGCTCAGTAACAACAGAAACATGGACCCCGAATGGAAGCTCTCTGCCACAATGACAAGAGCGGTCAGATTACAAATGAAGGCCCGAAAAAAGAACAGAAAGATGCCCGTTGACAGCATCAAATTAGGTGCGAGTTCTGCTGCTTTCTGTATTTCTAATTGGATAGAAGTAAGGATGGGCCTGCAAGACACAGAGATCATAGATCAATCATTTGCAACACAACCTAACAGCATAAATTTACAAGAACAATTAATGATCAGTTTTCTGTTTCTTTTCATGTGCATAACGATTCCCGAATACATTCTCTCTTCAAAAGATGGAAAAATAAGGAAACCTAAGAGGTCGTCACTAAGTCCCGAATACATTCTCTCTTCAAAAGATGGAAAAATAAGGAAACCTAAGAGGTCGTCACTAAGTAGCGGCATATATTCAAACAAGAATCTCTGCAGTCAAAATATTTTTTGTTGATAGTTGCAAAGGGGAATTTACCATTGCTTCTTTTGCAGTGGGTCTTTCCTGGTGATCATACCGCAGCAACTTGTCAAGGAAGTCAACAGCCTTCAAGGGCAAAATATAAATTTAAATTAAGTGGGGTGCAAAAATATAAATATAAATTCTCCTTGTAATTGATTTTCTACCTCAGGAGCTGCCAAATGTTGGTTATCCACATTAATGAACTTTGTCCATGGTTTCCTGCTATGTCTGTACACAGAAAATATTTGCTCAAATTAGATAGCTTGACATTTAAAGGTGAAGATTTGAGAGAGGATATAGAAAATCTAGCAAACCTGCCAACAAGGGCTGCAAGATGAGGATCCAACTCTATGCGATACTTATTCAAATATGCATTTAACTCATCTGTTCCAAGCACCTGCATCAGAAGGAAAGTAGAATTAGACATCCAGGCCTTATAAATCATGTACCTCCTCCCTCCAGCAGTTCCAAAAATAATCAGATTTCTTTGCATATTCAGTACTAAAAACTAATTAGATCTGCCTTTTTTGAAGGTTTTACAAGATGGGGAAACTAAGAATCCCCATCGGACTGCTTGGCAGGATTCCCACAATTCCAATGACACTAAACTCAATCTAAATTCCAGTAATACATATTGATAAGTTGCGTCTTTTTTATCTTTTTTATATGTATACTATTTGAATGTAAAAGAGTAAATCTAAGATCTTTAGGCAAACAAATGGATTATCAAAAAAAAAATGATTTAAGTTTAAACCTTGTTCAAGACATTTAAGAGAATGCAACCATCTATGACTCCTGCAATTGAAACAGTAAAATAATCTACAGAAAGAGCTTCTATTACATATTCTCTAAACCATTATCTAATCATATACCTTGGCAATTTTAACCAGCTGGTCGTAATTATCATGCCCATAGAAAAATGGCTCTCTACGGAATATCTGCACAATAAATTTACTGACATTTAATCAGTGAACAGAGCATTCAATATTACTACCATTTTATCAGCACATCAAATTTACTGACATTTCATCAGTGAACAGAGCATTCAATATTACTACCATTGTACCAGGTATTCCACATCATATGACGTCAAGAAACAAGAAGATGATAAATTGAAAATTAATGTTTCCACCATCAGATCTATCAAAGGCGAGGCAAAGTCCATAAATGAGCCAGCCCTATTATCTATGATGAAATAAAAGCATATCAAAATTATTACTCCCAGTCTATCAGGATGCAACAAAATGGTCCAAAGGGAGAATCAGGCTCTACTTCAGCCTTTAGCATTGTCCATTGTTAACGATCTTGCAAATATAAATGGTGCAGTTGACAAACAATTTACAGAATTATGGATAAAAACACTAACCATCCCTGCAAACATACAACCAAGACTCCATAGGTCCAAAGAATAATCATAGTCTTGCAAGTCAACTAGAAGTTCCGGTCCTTTAAAGTATCTGGAGAGAAGAAACAAAGGAAATGGAAGTAACGTTACACATAAATTCATAGTATTGAATCAACAGAGAAAAGCAGTTTTGCAAAGAAGAATTTAAACAAGGCTGGTGGCTGTACAAGTTGAAATACAGAAACCAATTTATCTATGATGTTCACAAGACAAAACAAACCTTGAAGCAACACGAACATTATATTCCTTCCCAGGATGATAAAACTCTGCGAGGCCCCAATCTATTAGACGAAGTTTCCTCTGCTCATGATCTATCATGACATTATGAGGTTTCACATCTCGATGCATGATACCTTGAGAGTGGCAATAATCCAGCGCCTGCAGAAAAGGATCCATGACTTGCATAATGATCTTCGCTTTTATGATATATATTGTTTTCTCTAAAGAGGAAAACAAACAACGCGAAAGATACCTTCAAAAGTTCATATATGTAATATCGAATATCATAGTCAGACAGAGTTGGATAAAGCACTTTAAAATCAGTGTTATTCACATATTCAAATATAAGACTTGGGGTCTTTGATTGCTGATCTCTAACAATATCAAGCAGCTTGACAATATTCGGCCCTCCACAGAGATTCTGCAAGATTTTGATCTCCCTTTTAATCTGCAGCCATTGGAAAACAAGGTAAACCCTCAATGTCCCAATAAACTCTGCCACTAAAGACAAAGATATAAAAGAATAAGGTAATTGATGTCTTATGTACCAATAACAAGCACAAGGAACATCAATTTCCTTCAATGTTCAGCAGACCAAGAGCTATCGATATCAAAAGATTAAATATCAGGCATAGCCTCAAAGTGATGAGCATTCAAGACTAGTGTACATAGTAACAATAAAACAATTTTGGGTCGTCACTATTAAACATGAATTGTGGGAAAGCCAGTAAGGTGCAGTATCCAAGTAAAAATCGCCCAAAACTCGAACGAATTTTCTGAATAATGCATTCTTACCTTTTCCAACTAACAATAAACCACCAGGAAGAAACTCACCAACAGACATGATTAAAATTCCAAGGGCAAGAGCTTTTTCATTTCATGTGTACAGGTCACTATATTGACAAACAGACAAAAATTGGGGAATCTAAAGTACTATTGACAGTAACCTATATGTTCATCTGCAGGCTGAGTCCACCATTGCAATGAATTTGAAAGCAGATCAGAGATAGATTACTGATTTAAAAATCCCTTAAATACTCACGATATCAACTATAAAGAAAGCAAAGAAAGAGAATAAAACAGTCTGTTAGGAACGACGAATTCATGCATACAAGTAAAACCACCATATGGTAAAAGACAACAAAACTATATTTTTGGATAAAACAAACATATTAAAGTAATATTAAGGATCATTTAAAACTGTGAATTGAATGGAACACGATGACAATTCAACAAGGAAAAACGATCATTCACCTTCTTCTTTTTCACGGGTTTAAGGATCTTAATGATGCATTTCTCATTGTTTGTGCAATGGACACCTTCAAAAACCTCACTGTACTTTCCCCTCCCAACCTTTTTCACTACCTCATAATCATCTTGCTCTCTGGAAACAATGACAAAGAACCCATAAGATGACAGTCAAGGCCCAAATCACTGCACTGAGTGATCAAAAGCAGAAAAAGGTAAAAGAAAAAAATAAGATAGAGATGTAAATTACAGAGCTACAACTAAAGAAAAACCCCCAATCAGGCTCATTTACATTATTTCACTTGGATGGGGAAAAATAAGCAGAATCATCAGCTTATGTCACTTTCAACTAATTGTCACCTGAATAAGCTTCACATAGGCATATTAAGAGCTTATGCCACTTTCAAATAATTGTCACCTGAACAACTTCACATAGGCATATTAAGCTAAGTTCAGATGAACCTGCAATTGCACAGCTGATGTGAATTAGCATGTATAAGCATTCTAATGCAGAGTTTGCCCACCCCACAATTGTCACAAATGCATCCATTAGACAGTCAAGAGAAGTGTCCAATGATCATAAAGAGAAGCAAAAATTCTAGTTACTATCAACATCTTTATATTACATATAATTCATCCAATTAAACAATCATTCATTTAATATTCAGAGAAACAATCAACTCCTTTATCCTTTCATTTTCTTAAATTAATTGATCAGAAACAGCCTTATGGGCAAGGCTACGTACTAGTGGACGTTTCAGACTCCCGCGTGCTCTGTCTTAAATTAATTGAATACCAAATAAACGAATACAGATAAAAAATTATACAAAAAGAAGAGACTTACCCCCATTGAACGGTAAGGGACTCGTAGTCCCAGTAGTCCTTGGGGCGTACTACATTGATGTCGGAGTAAACCCTAGCCTTGGAAGGAGTGCCGGGGCGGCGAATTGATTTCCCGATCTTCTGCGCCAGCGTGTCTGGAGAGGGCCTGAGTCGGTGGTAACGAAGTGGTTGCTGTTTATGTTGTTGAGGGTGCTGGCGAGAAAGAGCCGCGGAGGAGCTGTAGGCTAATTGACGGAGGAAAGCTATAGGCGACGGAGAGAGGAAGAGAGAGGAGAGGGAGACGAGGTCGGTTTTAGGAGAAGAAATGAAAAGAGAGAAGAGAAGGTGGTTGTCGCGGCGGTGGCGGTGGTGGTGGAGGGTTGCGAATTGGTGTAGCCAAGGCTTTATGGCCATCAAAACAACCTATAAAGAGGACTCGCCAACTAAGAAAAAAATGATAATAACCACATCAATTTCTTTCGTTTCATAATTTGTCATCAACAATTCACCTTCAACGACGTCGTTTCATAACAATAAAAAAGAATAAAAATGTTTCTTTCTTTCACAAATTTTTATTAAAATTAGCAATTCAAATAAGTGATGTCAGGGACATTATTATTTATTAGAATAATATTTTTAATTTTATATTAACATTTTTAATTTAATAACTTATCTTTTAAATTTTGTATAAATCAAAGCAAAAAATTATTTTTACTACTAAATATTATGTAAATGTTCATTTATTAGTCAAATTAATAAAAATAATATTTCGATATACTTTTGATGAATTTCAAAAAAATAGGTGCTAAAAAAATTATGAAATGTGAATCTATTATGCTTTATTTATTTATGGCATGTTCATTTGTTTGTTTATATTTTTATTTTTTGTTTTATAATTCAGTAAAAAATTTATTTTTTGTTTCTGATTTTGTATAATTAATTTACTATCAAATAAATATAAATTATTTAATTATTAAATGATAATAAAAATTATGAATAATTTAATTTAATATTATATATTTAATTAATTAAAATTAATTATTAGTTATAAATAATTTAATTTTACTTAATAATTTTCTAATTAATTTAAATTAAATAATTATTAATAAATATAATTAAATTTAGAATATATTCAAAATAAATAAATTTCAAATAAGATTTAATTCAATAATAGAAATGTATTTAAAATAAATATTAATTTATAAATAAAAATAAAATATTTAATAAAATAAAATAAAATTGTTTATAATTTGTTAATAAATATTATATAAGAAATTAAATATATTAATTTAACTAAAATTAATTTATCTTTAATTACAAAGATAATTCTCAACACTCTCCCTCAAGTTGAAGAGTGAATGTCATGAAGTCCCAACTTGTCACAAAGTGTCACAAATTGATCATTTACCAATGCTTTTGTAAAGATGTCTGCTAGTTGAAGTCGTATAGGCACATATGAGGGTTTAATCAAACTAGCTTGTAACTTCTCTCGAACTATGTGGCAATCTATTTCAATATGCTTAGTACGTTCATGGAATACAGGATTTGCTGCAATGTGTAAAGCTACTTGGTTGTCACAAAATAATTGTGTAGGTGTTTCTTGTGATACCTTTAAATCATGTAATATGTAATGCAGCTAAGTCAATTCCAAACATGTGTTTGCCATTGCTCGGTATTCAGCTTCTGTTGATGATCTAGAGACATTAGTTTGCTTCTCTAATTTCCATGAAATAAGAGAGTTCTTAAGAAAAATGCAATATCTTGTCACTGATCTTCTTGTGGCACGACATCCTCCTTGATCAGAATCACAAAACCCCTTTAAAGTGAGATTATTTGTGGAAGGAAATAATAAGTCTTGACTAGGGCGACCTTTGATATATTTGGGGATGCGCATAACAGCCTCCCAATGAGGTTTTCGAGGTTCATGCATGAATTGACTAAGAGTGTGAACAGAGTAAACTATGTCAGGCTTGGTAACATTAAGATAAATAAGCCTCCCATCTAATCTTCTATACTTAGTAGGGTCATCTAATAATTTTCCATCGGTGGGAGTAAGCTTCAAGTTTTGCTCCATTGGAAACTTATCTGGACGAGAACCTCATAGTCCCGTATCTTGCATAATATCTATTGCATTTTTTCTTTGAGACATAAAGATGCCTTTCTTGGAACGTGAAAATTCAATGCCTAAAAAACATTTCAATTATCCAAGGTCCTTGATTCGAAATCGCTCTAGAAGAAACTTTTTAAGAATTTTAATTTCTTGGAGGTCATTTCCTGTGAGAAGTATATCATCAACATAGATTAAAATGACAGTGAGTAAAAAGAGAGTAGCTAGCTTTTGACTTTTAATAACCAGCTTTCTTAATAATGTCAAAAAAAGTGAAGAACCAATTCCTTGATGCCTGTTTGAGGCTATAGAGAGATTTGTTAAGCCGACATATAGTGTTCTGCCCCTGTTGGGGGAGACCAGGTGTAAGTTTCATGTAAACTTCTTCATGTAAATCTCCTTGAAGGAAGGCATTTTAAACATCTAATTGATGAGTAAACCAATGACGAGCAGCAGCAACAGTTAAGAGGCAACGAAGAGTAGTGAGTTTGACTGCAGGTGAGAATGTTTCCTTATAATCGATGCCTTCAACTTGGGTGTAACCTTTAACAACAAGGCAAGCTTTATAATGTTCAATGATGCCATCAAACCGATACTTGATTTTGCATACCCATTTATAGCCAATGGGTTTGTGACCAACAGGGAGAGGAACCATGCTCTAAGTGTTGTTATCCTGTAATGCCTGCAATTCTATATTCATAGCTTGTTGCCAATACGGATCAAGGATAGCTTCAATGTAAAAGTTGGGTTCAATATGACTTGTAATGTTAGCTAAAAAGTGCAATGGGTAGAAGATAGATGAGAATATGAAAGAAATCGAGAAAGAGGATATCGAGTACTTGATTGAGAGCTTGACATCGAGGAAGGTTGCTTGACGTGGGCAGACAAAATGTAGTCTTTAAGCCATGCTGGGGGCTGTTTAGTTCGAAGGGATTGTCTGGTTAGTGGAAGGGCAGGTAGTGTAAAGGAAGGGGAAGGATTTTCGAGTAGAGGTAAAGGATGTGGAATAGGTGAATTAGGTGTATTGGTGTCAGGAGAAGAGGGTGTAATCTCTGTGGTGGTGTTGGTTGGATTAGGTATTCTAGATTGCCAATGGTCATCCATGTCAAGGAAGAAAGGTGGTGGCTTAAGAGTGGGAGTTGGTGAAGTATAGGCAAAAGGAAAAATAGTTTTACAAAATCTGACATCACGGGTAACCAAAAAGGATTTAGTGTCCAAATCATAAAGTTTGTAGCCTTTTTGATTAATAGGATAACCAACAAAAATGTAAGATTTAGCTCGACGATTAAATTTGTTGAATGGATGAACCATTGTAGCATAACATAAACATCCAAAAACTCTCAAGTGATTAAGGGACGGGAGACGATTGTATAGAGTCTCAAAAGCTGATTTAGAAGAAAGAATAGGTGATGGGAAGAATAGGTGATGGGATGCGGTTAGTTAAGTAGGCAGCAGTTAAAATGCATTCTCCCAAAAAATCAATGGGTAAATGGGATTGGAAAAGCAATGCTCTTGCAACAAGAAGTATATGACCACCCCATTTTGTTGTGGAGTGTAGATACAAGGGTGTTGATTTTCAATTCTTTGAGACTGTAAGAAATTTTTCATGGGAAAAAATTCAGAACCATTATCAATTCGGATGATTTTAATCATAGCATGAAATTGAGTTTAAGCAAATGTAATGAATGATTGTAAAAGCTTATGAGTCTCAGAATTATGCTGCATAAGAAATACCCATGTGCATCTTGTAAAATCATCCACAATAGTAAGAAAGAAAACGAGCTCCTATGTGTGTAGAAACTTTATGTGACCCCCAAACATCACAGTGTAATAATTCAAATGGAACACAAGTTGATATAAAACTTAAAGGAAATGGAAGTTTAGTTTGTTTAGCTATAGAACAAGCATTACAATTATTGTCAAAAGTAATATTATGATAGGGCAACAACGGGCAAACTAACTTAAGGCGGGATGGTGAAGGATGTCCAAGACGTATGTGCCATAGATCAAAGGGTTGAGAAACTTGATGAGAGATTGGTGTTTGTTGGAGAGGTAACATTTAATAAAGACCACCATGTTGTTTACCCGAGCCAATCATCTTCCCCGTAGCCAAGTCCTACAAGATACAAAAGTTAGGAAACAGAATGGTACAACAATTTAGGAAGAAGTCACTTTGCTGACAGACATCAAATTTAATCGAAAAGAAGGAACACATTGAACATTGTTTAAGGTGATGTTTGGGTTGAAAGTTACAGTGCCCGTGGAAGTTAATAATGCTGATGACCCAGTAGGTAAATTAATATGGGGTATTGTTGATGATTCAATTTTTGTGAAATGTTTGGAATAAAAAAATGATGTGATCAGTGGCCCTACTATCCAAGATCCAAGAATTTGTGAATACAGAATTAATTAAGGCATTAGAAAAAGGATACAGACCTGTAGTATTTGCATAAGCATCGTGATTACCAGTTGTGTTCATCATTGATAATGCCCAAGCAATTTGTTGAAGCTGCTCTTTGGAAACCTCATGTGAGGGATTAGATAATGATGCCCTATTGTCTTGTGTAGTGTCACCACGAGAAGAATTCGTTGCATTAATTGTAGGATGGGAATTTGATCCACTTCCAAGATGTCCATGCTGATTTTGTTTGTTTCCTTGAGTTCTGGTATTGTTAGAATTTCATGTGCCATTTTTGAACCTACATCTATCTTCTGTATGTCCCTTTCAATCACAAAATTTGCAGTGAAATTTCAGAGTTCTGCAATTGTCAATTGTGTGGCCTTCTTTGTTGCAATGATCACAATGCTTATCTTTGTTTTTATTGGAGACATTACTTGGGCGACTATGGACTATAGCAGCAATGGAGAAATTCTCTATTGATTCTGACATCATCTGTCGCTAAGTTTCCTCTTGAATCACCAGGGAGTATGCTTGATGAACATTGGGAAGAGGTGACATCATAAGAATATTGGTATGGACAACGTTATAAGTGTCATTGAGTCCCATGAGGAATTGCATCAGTTGGTCTTCTTCCTTCTGTTCGTTATGTGCCTTCATTTGATTGCAAGTGGGAACAGTCCGACATGTCTCTCACTCATCCCAAAGACTTTTGAGTTTAGTATAATATGTAGAGACTGTCATTGTGCCTTGTGATAGAGAGGCTAATGATTTTTGGATTTGATATATTGCTGGTGCATTTTTTTGTGAAAACTGATCTTTAAAATTTTCCCATACCTGATACGCTATTTTGGCATGAACAACCCTTTGAGCAAGGTCGGGCTCCACTGAATGGGTAAGCCATGGCAAAACCATACTATTGCACTGACTCCATAAAGCATACTCTGTGAGTGTCTGAGGCTCTGTCGTCATCGTTGAAGAGATTGAGTGGCAAATCGATTTGGCTCTGATACCAACTCAAAAAAGGAGATAAAAAGTGATAGACCTTTCGAAGAATGTGCTAAAGGTATGCTTTCTAACATATTCTATATATAGAGCGTGTTTCTTATATACAAAGAGTAAAATAATTTATTTCTAATTCTAATACTGAAATATTGTGATCCACAATCAGTAAAAAGTTGACTAAAGCCTATAAGAAAAATACATATCAATTACAAATATAATTCTAATAATTATAAAGATAATTCTCAATAGATAGACGTATATCGCAAATTTTAAAGAAGTTTTCATACTTGAGAAATATATCAAACTATAAGTAAGTTGGCCAAATCCAAATACTTAAGTCTAAGGATCAATGATTTGAGTGTGAGTTTGAACTTGATTTAGTTTAAAATTACTGAACTAGATTTGATTTAATCGAATTTTCACTTGAATTCGAAGAATAAATTATTGGAATGCACTTTGTCGGAGACGAACCAAATCCAACATAACTCGTTACCATCCTTAAACATAAGCAACTTGTTCGCTTTTGAGTTTGACCTTGAATTTGAGACCGAAAAAGAAGAATACGCAACTATATTGAAGAACTTAGGTGAATGTTTTAAGGACAGCACAATAGATTGTCTAAGATCCAATGTTTCTTATGTGACTACTTTAGTGATTATATTGTTTTGGCATTATTTTTATGTTATAAATTTGTCATTATTTTTGGATTTGTGGATATTTACTTGGAGTGTTTACCCTAATTTCTTTAGAAAATACATCTCTTTATTTTGCTCATTATCTGCATACACCTTGTAGATGTTTAGATACACTGTAATCTGCATAGAATGTTTCTGTCGTGGCAAAAAGCTTGGTATTTGCAAAGAAAAGATCCTTTTCTCTAGTGCCGGCCCTGGGCAGGGGCCAGGAAGGCATCTGCCTAGGGCCCACTATAAGAAGGGCCCCCTATTTTGACTCCAACAGCCTCCTCTCCTAAGTCCTGGTGATGTTTTAATGTTGGCTTGGTTTTAAATGATTTTAATGTTGGCTTTAAATGATTTGAACAGTGGCTTTAAATGATTTTAATGTTATAAGTTAACGTTGTAGTCTTCATGCTTATAAATAGTCTTGAAATATTTAAGTGTACTTTTACCTTCTAATTTCTTTATTTCTATCAATATATGTATTTAAAGTACTCCAACTTAAAAATTAGCAGCAAAAAAATTTACGATTCTGTCTTCTGAGTTCTGAGTATAATTTAAAGGTAAAGTTTCTGATTTTGTAATGTATTTTTGCTCTTTGTTTTTTATTTTTAATATTAGATATTAAATTTTACTATTTATTTTTTTCCTCTATCACAGATATAATACCATTTATATATCTTTGTGATATATTGTGAAGCTGTTAGAGTTTGGTTGTGCCTGTATACTTCTTTCAATTCTATACAGATGCTTTTGTTCTTTTTCTAATCCAACTGTGTTATAATTAGTTTATATAATGTTGCCTAAAAAGCATTTGTCTGGAAGTGAAAAAAGGAAAAAAAAAAGAAAACAAGTAGCACAGTTGATAGAATTCCAAAAAGGAGCAATTAATAAATTTATTAAAAGAGTATGTTCCTATAGTGAAAGTCCTGAGGAATTAGGTGAAGGTGATTTTGAACAACATAAAGAAAACTTAAGTGATGAGAATCATACTCACAAGGATATTAGAAATCTGAGTGAGGATGATGCATCCACTTCAGAAAATTTAAAGTATATTGAGCAAGTAAGCCCTATATTGGACATTTATAATCCTACGAATTGAGATAATCTTGATAATAAAGCAAGGGATATTTTAGTTGAAAAAGGGCCTGCAAGAGAGTTGAATCTTATGTTTCCTTTAGACAATACCTCTCATCATTTTTCATATTCTTATTATTATAGAAATTTGA
>JANIJH010000223.1:62448720-62464860 GCA_024520975.1 Erythroxylum areolatum | reverse complement strand
TCAGTTGGATAGGTGCACTAGTCGACTATCATTACACTAGTCGACTATTCGAAGAGCGGAGATGAAACTTGCATGGAAAAACGTTGGTACTAGTCGACTTCTCTTTAAAGACAAAGCTGCCTATAATGTACTAGTCGACTATAACACCTCGACTAGTCGACTATCAGGTGTAGTTGACCAAAATCTATTCGAATCAATCACAAATGGAAAGGAAGTCATGTTACAACGGCTATATACAACGGCTAGTAGATTTCTCTAACGACTATAATCACCTTAGAGTCTGCAAATAAATAGTGGAAGATCAAATGATCATGGAGAGGAGTCCAAAAGCAAAAGCATACTACTGTAGTTCCTAATTTGCTCTCATTCTGCTTTTAGCTTGTTTTAAATTGTTCTCAACTGTACTGAGTATTATTACTTCATCTTTATCACTATTATTGTGAGTTGAGTGATTAGAGGAAAATCACTTGGGAGGTAGAATTTGTGCCGGAAGACAAATCGACTGTTAGGTATAGCTTGAGCCGGAAGTCAAGTTGTATTGAAAAGTTCACACTGAACTAAAAAGTGTATAGTAAAGTGTTTTGCCAAAATTCTAAGTGGGAGCTTAGGTAGAGGACGTAGGTCTGAGCACCGAACCTCTATAAAATCAGTGTTTGCCTCTCTTCCCTACTCTTTACATTTAAATTTGTTTAATTGTTTTGTGTGTATTAACTTCTGGTTTTTGTAGAACTTTACGAAAAAGTTTCAAAGATCTATTCAACCCCCCTTGTAAATCGTTTTCAATATTAGTAGACCCTATACATCAATGTTATAGATTATTATTCCCGTTATAGTTATGTGTTCTTGCTTAAAGAAAATTCTTAAGTTCTTGATAAATTCAAGATCTTTAAGACTGAGGTTGAGAACTAGTTGAAAAAATCAACAAAGATTGTCAAATTTGATCAGGGAGGTGAGTACTATGGTAGTTATGGTGTTATGGGACAGGAAAAAGGTCCTTTTGCTAGATATATGGAATCGGTTAGAATAATGACTCAGTTCACTATACCAGGTAGTCCTGAGCAAAATAGTGTAGCTGAAAGGCGCAATCGTATCCTAAAGGACATGATGAGGTCAATTTAGAGTAGGACTAATCTACCAAAATACCTTTAGGGTGAAGCCATTAAGACAACATTATATATATTGAATAGAGTCCTAAGTAAGTCAGTGCCTAAGATGTCTTTTGAACTCTGGAAAGGTTAGAAGTTAAGTCTTTCACACATTTGTGTATGGGGTTGCCCTACAGAGGTAAGGTTGTGTAATCTTTATAAAGGAAAATTGCAATCTCGTTCTACTCTGTGCTATTTAGTAGGATATCCCAATCACTCTAAGAGCTACAAAATTTATTGTAGAGAAGGAGAGGCCAAAATAGTTGAATCACATAGGCTAAGTTTCTAGAATACGATGTCCATGATAAGGGTGGACCCTCTCACCCTTCAGGAGATACCAGGATGGATACTATAATTATTCTGTATCCACCGATCATGCAGTCAGGTCTGGAACAAGGTCAGAGTATCATGCCTATGCAAGCATAGGAAGTTATACCTATTCAAGTAGAGCTTTATGGGGTACAAAAACCTATGCAGTTACATAGATCTACTAGAGAGATATGATACGCTATCTCATCGAATTGCACACTCTATTTGGGTGAGTAAGAATATGATATAGGACATGTTATGGATTTGGTTACTTTTACAGAAACTGTTTTCGGACCCTATGTAGATTTGTGGTGGGAAGAGATGAAAGATAAGATGCAATTCATGAGACACAACAATGTATAGAAGCTGGTTGATTTGCCTCAACATTGCAGACCTATCAGTTGCAAATGGCTATTTGAGACTAAAAAGGACACTCAGGTCAAGTTGAGCGATTTAAGGCTCGATTAGTAGTTAGAATGTTCACTTAGAGAGAAGGAGTTGACTTTAATGTTACCTTCTCTCCCGTATCCTTGAAGGATGCATTTAGAGCGATAATGACAATAGTAACTCATTATGACATAGAGCTACTTCAGATGGACATTAAAATTGCTTTCTTAAATGGTGACCTTTATGAGGAGTTCTATACAGAGCAACCTGAAGGATTTCCAAATCAAGGAGCAATTGATAAGGTATGCAAGTTGACCAAATCAATTATGGGTTGAAATAGGCTCCCAGGCAGTGGTACCTAAAGTTCAATGAGGTTTTGACCTCTTTCGACTTTATAAAAATCAAGGTTGAAAGATGTTTATACTATAAGGTTAGGGGGAGCCAAGTTATCTTCCTATTATTATACATGGATGATATCTTTTCTCGCATCAAATGATTTGACCATGTTGCATGAGGTAAAGCAACTTTTGGCTAAGTAGTTTGACATGAAGGATCTTGGTAGACATCTTTTATCCTAGGTATACAGATTCACCGGGACATATCTCAACACTCATTAGGCCTCTCGCAAAGAGCATACATTAAGCTAGTGTTACAAAGGTTTAATATGGCTGAGTGTAAACTTGTTGTAGCATCTATCTCTTATGGTAAGAGACCATCTTTGACACAGTGCCCAAAGAATGAAGTTGAGAGAGAGGCGATGAGAAATGTTTTTTATTCTAGTACGATTGGTAGCCTGATGTATGCCCAAGTGTGTACTAGATCGGACTTTACATATGTTGTTGGACTATTGGGTTGATATCTGGCTAACCCATGTATAGACTATTGGAATGCAGTTAAGTGAGTGTTGAGATACATAAAGAGTACCACGGATTATATGTTAATATATAATAAGTCAATAATTTAAACCTCATAAGGTATACGAATTCTGATTTTGCTACGTGTTTGGATGATAGCAAATCCACTTCGGGTTATATTTTTATGTTGACAGATGGTGCAGTATCGTGGAAGAGTGTCAAGCAGACACTGGCAACTTCCTCAACCATACGTGCAAAGTTTGTTGTATGCTATGGGACTGCTACACAGGCAATTTGGCTTAGGAACTTGATTTTTGAGTTAGTTGTGGTAGATTCAGTAGCTCGACTCATTCGGTTGTACTATGATACTTATTACAGTGTTGTTTAGTAACAACAATAAGAATATCACATGGTTTAAGCATTTGGAAATCAAATACTTGACCATAAAATAGTTGATTCAGAAAGGTGATATTGAAGTGGAGCATATAAAGATTGAGGAGATGTTAGCCAATTCGTTGACTAAAGGACTTCGCCTACTAGTTTTCGGAAAACAAATATCCGGTATGGGTGTGTTAAAGTCCTTAGACATCGTTAGTTAGGGATCGTTATATTTGCTCCTTATATTTTTGCACATTTTGATGTATTATAACATTATGATTGTTTGTGTATATAAATGATCATCCTTTTATCCTCAATAACAATTATTCTTGCGCAAAGTCGTAATACATGTGGAAGTCTTAAGATCTATGTCAATCTTAAGCATTTTAAAGGTTATTCGGTATATATATAAATTGACCTTGAGCATATATTATTTAGACATATACAATTTAGTAAAAATATCTATGAATTTTGACATGACATAGAGGGATATAAGTTTTTAATCCCATAAAGGTTCTCTAATGTAATTTAACATTCGATTAGAGAATATAAAGGTTTTCACTAATACTGCTTAGCATTCGATGAGAGAAAACAAGATTTCTTTGATGCGGTTTAACATATCTAGTTTAGCATAAAGTTAGAGAAATCAAGACCTACAAACGAAGATGATACATATTAGATCATACTGGTATCATCCTAGTTTGCACACTTCATTTTGCTATTCATGTTAGTAAGGTATTAGATATGCTTGATTATATTGGACCTATGTCACACATGACACGTGTGTTTAATATCTTTTAGTATTGAAAGCCTTGCGGGACAGAATGTTGGATTTTTATTATCTTTGGATCAAATGATTTTTTTATTTTTAAACTTGGTACTAATACAATAGCGTAACTTAACTAAGTTTTTAAACTGTTTTAAACTTGAGTCAACACTGCAGTTAAGTACTGTCCAAGAGGGAGAATGTTGGATATTTTTTACATTTCCTATAAAGTTAGACAATATTTAATTGTATTTTTCGATTTTGCAATAATTTATCAGTTAAGTTAAGTAATTTGATCCAAATAAAGATACTAAAGTGATCCAATAAATGCTCTAAATCGATGGGTCGAAGTCTAGGTGGAAAATAAATTCCGATTAGTATAGACCAGACCTATATCGGGCCTGTAATGAGGAAGTTCGATATGGAAGCTATATGAATAGATTAAAGTCTCCTGCAATTGCTCATATCATTTGTAAGTATATGAAATCTCCGATCAGTAGTATTGAGAAAACTGCAGAAAGACGTTAACCACAATCCGATGAGAAGTTCTCATGAAAGTCTTGGTTGATTGGTGTTCGTTTATGCATCGGAAACCACCTCGTAGGTGTGATGAAACCAAAAATAGATATTTCCACTTTTATTTCGTTTATTTCTCTGACGCGTAAGATTTGGAGCACGTAATAAGATTTATGCTAAGGGTGACAATATGCTCTTCCAAGTTTTTGAAACTCATTTTAGTGATTTAATCAAGCTTTTGAATGAATATAGGATACAAAATAAAGGGCAGTCATGCTATAATTCACAATATAAGGATCAACATGCTTTAAATCATTTGCAGCGTACTCTCAAGCGATAATGTTTTTCCACGGTCTCAACCTTGACCTCGGCGACCGGAGGAATCTCTGGTGACCGTTTCTGTTCCCATGAATGACTTCTTAAAGTCTACGGTAAAGAGCGTTTCTTGCAAACATGTTGAGGCATGGCTCTGCCAAATTTTCAGGCTTTTGATCGAAAGCAAAGTTAGGTTGTCCTTTTCTCTGAGAACTGTACTGGGGTTGGCTCAAGTACTATACTATTATCATCAATTAGCACCACAGAGTTTGATATTTCTCTATTCCTCTCTCTTTAGTGGACGGGTCACCACAGGCGAAACTGACAGCACCTTTTGACACAGATTCTTGGAGGTTTCTCAGTGCAAAACAACAGTGTACTCATGGGGTAGTAAAACTACATGGCCTAGACAGTAGATCTCCTGTAATAAAACTGAAAAAACGAAAGCCATTCGTTAAAAAGCAGTCAGTCGGTACTTTTTCTTGACCACCATCAAAGTTTAATGGTTTCTCGTATGATTTGATCAACATGGTACACCCATGACGTAATCGTCCCAGATAAATCGTAACTTGTGTACTACAAATTCCATCTAATTGGCCTGAGCCCTTAGGAAACCCCAAAAGGTCTTAGAAGCACCACCACAACCATCATTTTGGGAGATTAAGGTAGGCCTCAAACTCAATCAAATCAGTTTCAGTTAGGACCCCACAAATCGGAATATTACAGATATAGGTTCTGTAATGTTTCATTGTGATTTGAGCCTTTGTTTGGACGCAGAAAATATTTCTCTCTTCCAGCTTTCTTGGTCCCCCCAAGTTACCCATTACGGCTTCACGCTTGGTTCCATTATCCTATCCTCACAATGATACGATCTTTGATGGTTGATGTCTACTAGCTTAACATAGGCGATTTTTGTTCTTATTTAGGAGTTGTTTTGGTGATGTATTGTAGAATTGTTTCAATGTAGAAAAAAAAACTTAATTAAAATATCTACTCGAACACCTTTACTTTAACTTTATTTTATTATCAAATTGCAAAGCTACGCACCAAATGAACTTTGTTTCTTGTCAATGCTTTAATTAACAATCTTCAACAATCAATCGAGGGAATAGTGTCACAAGCTGTAACTACGGAGGAATTTGGTTTGATGATTACAAGGATTTCTGAGTTGGTGGATCGATCAACAATGAATGATTCATATTGAATTGGATGTCTTCGGTTGGACCCCATTTCTTATTATTTCATATCAATATGCCCCCTCAGTAATTTGTCTTTGTCTTTCATCCATGATAAGATCAAACTTCTTTTTGGTACGTAACTCATCTCTATTACTTCAACAACCCTTTCAACTTGTAAAGGAAGGATGTATTTCTTTTTTTCTTCATGGGATAAAGACTAGCATATGTGAAGGGGAGAAAATGACTCCCCATGGTTTAGGAAGCCGGTCTTTGTATAAAACACCAACCAACACTTACAAATCTATGTGCCCGCCATGAAAACTACAGTACATACAAATGAGATACAACCACAGAATACGATCTTGGACAAAAGTCCAAGAGAACTTGCAAGTTGGAGATGATGGCGACAGGCTTTGACAGGCGGTGAGGATAAGGATGCCACATCCTCCACGACCATGACATCTGCAATTCGGGGCATTGGTCGACCCGCTTCAGACTTCACACTTTATTTGACAACTTTTCGATTAAACTAATTAAATCAAACAAAGAATCCTTTTGTATCTTAGTCCATGCGCATGCACAATGCTTCCATGTATATGAATGACCATGGTAAATTAGTTCATTAAGACTTACATACATTAAATCTTATATTGCTCGACAATCGTCTCTGTCATATTTTGTTATTTTAATCTATCTTTATTCAAAAGAGTATTGAAACTCTTAAATATAGTTTTTTTTTTTGTCATGATGCATAAGTATTAACATGAAGATGCGACTTGGAGAACCCATAATTTGATCTTATCGAATTCAGCAAAAGTTGAAAGCTTTTGCATTTTCTTTTATTAATTAAAACCTTTCCTTCTGTAGAGAGTAATACACTGAACAAAGCAGGTTGCATGCATATGTGCAGCATTCTCATACTATATGTATTTTACATATAAGCACAGGATAAGGTTCCATAATACATTTTCTTAATTGCCATGGCAAAAGGGATAAGAGAGGATAAAGTTATCAAATAGCTGGAAGCGTTTGGTTGGTTGGACGTCGTCGTACCCTTTGTTTATCTTGCAAGATAACTCCTAATGAGTTGGAAATCTTTTAATTAAGAATTAAAAAAAGGAGCTTGTACTATGGTAAATATATATAAAGTTAGAAACAAGGCAAGTCTTTTTCTAAAAACTAAAATATCAATCAAATGTAACTGACCTAGGGGTCCCAGGTCATAGAATATGGGGATGGGAAGCTTGTTGGACGGCATTAAACCCACAAAGTTAGCAAGTTTATACAATTATACGACAACATATTAATGATATGGTACTCAAAAATCACAACCTCAAAGTTACGAAATCCATTTTTGATAATCTTTACAAGTCAAAACATTTGAAAAATAGCATGTCTTCTTGTCCATAGACAAGTGATGAGGAAATAAATGGTGAAGAAGCAACTCGCAACTAGGCATCTTAAAAGTTTTATAATGTGGAGAACTGCATCGTTAACAATGGCTATGTTTCCTAATCTTGCACAATGAACCTACTCAATGATTAACCCACTAAGAGGAACCATTATCTTTACTCAACCCACTATCAAAAATAGTATACCCCACCTTCTCCAACCTCTCCATACATGTGCATGCCATCCCCACCCTCGTGCTTTAACATCAAACTATAAAATCATGCACTCTCTCTACCTATTTTTAGCAAAATATCATTTCTCTACTCAACAAGACTTTAGTTCTCTAATGGGGAACAACAAAATTTTGATATTCGATATTTATTCCAAAGCAATTTACATAATATTATGTAAATTTTCTGTAAGGCTCAGGGACTTTATAAATAATTTCTCATATTTCTATATTATCAAAAAGTTAAAAAACAATTAGTAAAACATAGTTGGAATAACAAAAAATAAAATTGGATTAAGAATGAATATGTAATGGGGAGTTATCGATTTATAATACTAAGAGATGACAAGGTCTAGGATTATTAATAATACATTATAATGTGAAACCTACAATATCATCCATATTATTAATAAATTATCCTAATTTTAATTCAAAAGAATAAAATTTTAATTAATTATTCTGTAACAAAAATAATTACTATTAATAACTAATTATGGAATAACAACATATTACTATTTTAGTGAGTATAAATTGCATGTATAAATCAATCTTAAACTCACGTATAATATTAAATATACATAATCATAAATGTTACTAAAAATTTTGAGGTTTGAGTATGAAATTAGCATATTTTTATTCTTTAAAATTAGATCTATTATCATAAAGATCATTACAAGTTATGATGTTGTATTTAAATAATTAAATTCATCAACCATGTGTTTAATGTTTATAGTCCAACATTGCTTTTGAGGAACATAAACTATTTATGCCACACTTCATCAGTTATTATCTATATCATGATTGTAACATTGCTTTTGAGAAACTTAATCTGTTTATGTCAAACTTTATATGATATTATCTGTATTATGTTATCCGAATAAGGCAAATAACAATAACAACATCCAATAAAAATCTTACTGAGAAGTGAATGTCTGAATAAGGTGTGATATAGAAACTAAACGAAGGGAAAATAGATGTTTGATGAAATTGAGAGTAATTACATTTGGGTAATATTTATAAGATTATCTATGGTATTATATGTGACATATTTTACTTTTTATTGTGCTTATATTCTGATATCAGCTTTAATAAAAGGAATGACTTAATTAAGAAAATAATAAAAAAATGGATATAATAGGAAAAATTATCATCCATAAAAGTAACTAGTTGTACTAAAAAGAAAAGGAAAAGGGGAGAGAGGAGACCGACGGTGGAGGGACAACCATCCGCGGAGACACGGAGCCGCTCTCGCCCAAGTTTTTGGAATCTATAAAACAAAAAATATGTATGTATGGTTAATATAAACTTCAGTAACCCACAACTAACTCAACCACAGTTATCAAATCACTCCCACTTGTGATCTAAACCCAACTCTCTCTATATATACCTCATCTTCTCTGCTTCTTGGCGACGTTGATTTCTCTTCTCTTTCAACTATAACCATATCTAATCTACTGTATTCTTTCTTATCGGCTTATATTCAAGTCTTGGTCGACGTGACTGATTAGAGAAAATGAGTTGCAATGGTTGTCGAGTTCTGCGAAAGGGTTGCAGCGAGAACTGTATTTTACGCCCCTGCTTGCAGTGGATTGAAAGCCCCGAAGCTCAAGGCCACGCTACCGTCTTCGTCGCCAAGTTCTTCGGTCGCGCAGGTCTCATGTCCTTCATCTCCGCCGTGCCCGAAAATCAGCGTCCTGGTTAGTGATCATCTTGAGAAATTTATATGTTCTTTTTTTATGGTGTATGGAGAGAGATTGTTGTTTTGATCATTGTTTGGCTTCGTTTTTTTTTCTGCTTCAGCCTTGTTTCAGTCTTTGTTGTTTGAAGCCTGCGGTAGAACTGTGAATCCCGTTAACGGGGCCGTAGGGTTGTTATGGACCGGAAACTGGCAGTTGTGCCAGGCCGCGGTCCAGACGGTGCTACGGGGCGGCACGTTGCGGGCGATGCCGGAACTGATGACCGGAGGATCTCCGTCGGATGAAGCGTCCGAGGGAGAAGTCACCTGTACGGACATGTGGAAGCTTCAGGACTCCAATCCTACTGCTCACCATTCGCGATTCTCGAGCTCTAGATCCAAAGCATCTCCAACAAAACGTAAACGACTAGTAGACGAACCGAACACGGCGAAGCTGCAAACGAACGATCTCGATCTTTGCCTTACACCGAGTTTTTCGCCACATAAGGCGGAGCTCCGGCGGCCGGAGACTCCGTCAATGAACTCGGAGGAGTCCGTAACTACGACGGCCACCTGCTTGGAGAGTGGCCAAACAGGGGATCCATATGGAAGCGGGGGAGAGAGAAAGTTGCTGAGGCTGTTCACTTAGAGAGAGGGAAAGCCAAGAAATGATGTTTCGTCCGTCCGATTAGTTTGACGCTCACTGTTAGTTCGGTGTAAAATTTTTGATGGAGAATTTTGGGTCTAGATTTTTTTCAGAACCTAAATACCGGCGAGTCCGAGTCCTATTTTGTAATTTTTATTTTTTTTTGGAAGTGTCGTCGGCAAAGGATTTCTCATCAATCTTCTGACCAGTGGTAGACTGGGGTTGAGGATAGAGAAAAAAATGACTTTGCCAATGATTTTTGCAGTTCTTTGTTTTTTTTCTGCCGTCTGTGTTTAGCAATGACTAATGAATAAAGCTAAAGATTTATCTTTTACATATTAATATAAAAGAGTCATAGATTTTTTTGTTTAATATTATTCTGTCTTATTATATTTAATAAATTTCAGCTATTTATTTATGTGAGTTTTATGTAAGTCTCACGTAAATTTTACGTAAATTTTATAAAATAAATGACTGAAATTTTATGAGATAAAATAAAACAGATAATATTAGATAGAGATCTTGTGTGAATACAAAATGAATCTAAAACTAATAGTTTTATATGAGTTAGTTGAAACAAGCCATTGGATTCCGAGATAAGGCATTTATGAATTCAAAGTTCTGACGTGGCCCAGGCGTGGCAAAGAGGCCAAGCATCAACTACATTATCTTATTGGATTGGGCGCATCACTCACACAGTGGGGTTGGGTTTTGATGAGAATTGGAATATTATTTTTTTTATTATTTACAAGATTTCTTATAAAAATTTTAATTATGCGAAGTAGCTTTAAGTTATCTATACTCATATTAATCTTCACTCAATATAAAATTCTGACCCTAAATTTTAGGTATTAGATAAAAGTCATTTAAGCTTATAAATGAATAAGTAAAGTAGGAGAATGTTAAGAGGTCTTTCGGCTACTGTACAGCTTGTTGAGTGTGATAAATAAGAACAAGAGGGGCAAAAAGGAGAGAGAGAGGCGGCTTTCGGAGAACGCAAAGAGACGTGTAGGAAAGGAGAAGGAATCAGAGGGGAGTGGGGCCCACATAAGTATTTTGCAGGTTCTACATCTCTTTCTGGGGCCAATGGGAACGGGGGGATTGGGTTTAAGGATGTGTAATATGTACGGCCCACGTCAGCCTCGGGTTTTGGCTGTCCCCTCTTCTGTCTTTTTCCTTTCTTTTTCTTGTACGTTGGCTCCGTCTCCTCACTCACTCTACATTTGAGGGTTCACTATCTCCTCCTAGTTTGGGAGTGGTGGGATCCATGTCGTCATGTCATTGACAATATATTATTATTATTATTTAGAAACGTAATTTTAACATTGTGATAAATTTATGAAAATAAATTTTAATAGAAGAATATTTTATTTTTATTTTTATGTAATAAATTTTAAATCAAATTTATGCGTAGTTTTAGGTTTGATAATATGTATAAAATAAATTGAGGGATAATAAAAAGAAGAGGGAGCAATATGGTTTGTTTCTGCTATGCTGCGTCTCGCCGCAATTTGGTGTGGGTCCCACCGAAGTTTCTGCCCTCCCACTCCCACTACCTCAGCTCTTGCGTCTTGCCCTTAGCCCTGGCTCTAGGTCTCTTTCTTTCTCTCTCTCCTCCCACTTGTTGTGAGCATCAATTTATTCGTGGTAGGTGCGGCATAAGATCTTCGGTCTCCGTAATCATGTGCTAAACCTATTTTATGATCTCATCTACATTTTTTTAAGTCTTTTATATTGGTATGGATAAAATCAACTGAAATAAGATTTATACAAAGTTACAAGTACGGAATATTTGATCTTGGTTATAGCACTTGTATTCGTTATGGCCTTTCAAGTGTTATTTTGTCTCTACTTAGTTGAGTCTATATCAGTAGAGTTTTGATCAGTATAACTTTTTACCGTAGAACTTTTCTGATAAGAAATTTTCTAAGAAGTCAGTTGACTGTTTGACTATTATTTAAAAAAAAACTTTTTTAAAAGAGCTTCATACAATAGGCTATTTGACATCATAAAAATAAAAAGCAATTTTACTTTTAATTATATTTTATTTTGTAATAAAAATTATTTATGCATATAAATATTATTTAAAGTATATTAAACAATATGCAAAGCATAATATATTAATTGTTATATAATTTTAAACTATATGAAACATAAATGAAAATATATTTAGTCAAATCTTTTATATGGATTATAACATAAATAAATTAATATCGAAAATAAATATTAAAATATATAAAAAGTCAAATAATATTATATAAATCTCAAATAAATAATTAGATGCATAATAAACGGGAA
Organism: Erythroxylum areolatum; assembly: GCA_024520975.1. Taxonomy (NCBI): domain Eukaryota; kingdom Viridiplantae; phylum Streptophyta; class Magnoliopsida; order Malpighiales; family Erythroxylaceae; genus Erythroxylum; species Erythroxylum areolatum. Next base: position 62,452,772 of record JANIJH010000223.1, on the reverse strand, counting down.
GATGAGTTTGTGGGTATTGTGAAATTATGTGTAAAACTTGAGAGCAAAAGGTAATAAAAATTAGCTCATTAATTAATCTGAAAATTTTGTCCAAAAAAGTCATTTGAGAGGTTTTTCTTTAGAAACTTCAAATTTGAGCTTCTTAAAAAGTTGTATTTTGATTGTCAAAAAAGCCATATCTATTAAAGAAATACTTTTTTATTTTATAGCCAAATACTCATTTTTCTTTAAAAAGGCTTTTGTAGTGGAGAAAAGTACTTATTGACATCCTAAAAGTCTATCCAAGCCGAAAGTTAATCTTATCCACATATTTATGTAAATTTCGCATGAGCGTATAAATGAGATTTAATAGAATATGGTAAGAATTGGTTAATCGAAACAGAGTATCTGATCTCCAATTTATCCACCCAATATTTCTTTGTTTGACTGAACATTTTATGTTTTAAGAATTCTTTTCCTCTTAAGAATATTATGAATAAAGATTCATGTTATTGATAATTTGGAGCTCGTCAAATGATCATTTCTTATCAGCATTCTATATATCCATTTATTTTTAAAAAATCAAAATTTCACAAATAATATCATTCTAGCATATACTAAGTAAATTAAAACAAAACACATTCCACAATTTCATTTAATATATTGTCTATGTATGCCTGAAATCGTTTCTTATAAATGTATGGTGATATCACGAGTTCTCGCATGGTTTATAGTCAATCTCAATTAGATAATATCTTCAACATAGATCCCTTTGAATATTATATTGTGTTTAACATTCGAATTCGGTGCTATAGATTAAGATAAATTTTTACACAAGGTTATGAAAATTTCATGCCTCACCAAGAAGATAACGTTTGGCGTACTTTCATGAGTGGGGCATGATCTAAGTACACGTTTTTCTTGGTTAGCAAAAGGATGTGTTTTTAGTATGCTATTTGCTGACGATGTTACCTTAGTGAATGAGAGAAAAGAAGGTGTTATTGTCAAGCTCGAACATTGAAAGAATACGTTAGAGTTAAAGAGTTATAGATTGAGCAAAACTAAAACTGAGTGCTTAGATTATAACTATAAGGTAAGGTAAAGTTTAGTTTCGAATTTATGCTACAAAAAAAATGTTTTAAGTACATAAAGTTTATCATCCAAAATAATGGAGAAATAGATAAAGATATAGTCTACCATATTAGATTATGATGGCTTAAATGTAAAAGTGCATCAGGAGTTTAGTGTGATAAGAAATACAACCCAAGCTTAAGTGTAAATTATATCACTTAACAATTAGGTTGATCATGATATATGGGGTGGGGCGTTGGCCTATCAAATAAGTGCATAATTATAAACTAATGGTAGCAAAGATGAGGATGCTTCGTTAGATATGTAATTACTAGAAGAGACAATGTTAAGAATATATTGGTAAGAAATAAATTAAAGGTGACCAGTATTAATGAAAATTTAAAAGATACAAGTCTTAGGTAGTTCAAATATGTTAAAAAGAGACATCCCAACCTTCAGTGAGAAGTTGCAAGAAAATAGTTCTTAGAGATTGTAAGGAAAAAAAAAAAAGGAAGCTTAACAAGAACTGAGGTGAAATGATCAAGAATGATACAACTTTATTGAAACTTAATGAAGATATGAACCGTAATAAAAAAATTAATGTATTAGAATATATATATAAAGAATCTCACCCATAGAGGACTTATTGTTCTCTTTAGTCTTTAAATTTTTTTCCTTCGAGTCACTTGTTTTGTAAATATCAACAATATTTTGATTAATTAGTACTTCTCTCCTGGTTAACTAGCATGCGTAGTTTCTTACTACGGTATTTACTTTATTCTAATGACTGATGTAGCTTTATTTTTATACTTGTCTCTTTTTTCTCTAATATGCATATTTATTTAATTATTTTATCTTGTTTTGTTAATCCTTACCAAGTTCTATATGTATTGTATTACATACTTTTTATATGTTTAGTTATATATATTTATTTATATTAAGTATTACATAAATTGAATTAGATTATTTATTTTTATGTCATCAGTCTGTCAATTAATTTATCTTAATTATGAATAATTAATTGTGCTTAAAATTTTATGCAACACATTTGATATTTGAATATATCAATTGCAACAATTGCTTGATATAGAACTGAAAAAAATGAGACAATTATGGGCCCACAATATGGCAATATTTGTGAGATGCATTAATGTCCCCTACATGAACTATGAATCTAATTCACGGAGAATAACTCAAGTAACAACAAAAAAGTCGACATTCACAAATTTGGGTATTTTGTTTGTACATTTATTCTCGTTATATAATAACAAGAAAGATCCGTTTTCAAGATGTAAATCTTGAAAGTTACAAATATTTTTTGTTTTCATCTTTATTAGAGGTGTTTGACAAACAACTTATCAACTATTTTCTAACTTATTGACCAAAAGTTAGCTTTTTTATCATCTTAAAAAATTATTGGTGTATTTAGTGAATAATTTATTAGTTAGCTTATTTAACCCTAATAAGTTAATTTCCAAAAACTTCACAAGAAGAGTTTTTGGAGTTAGTTGTTTGCCTAATGACAATATTGTCATCCACTTTATTCTCTATTTTTGTTCTGTGTGTTTTCAAAGTTATATTTATATCGTACAATTTTGTCGTAAAATTTAGAAGAATATAATAATGAGATTAATTAAACTTTTTTTTATCTTTTTTAATTTTATAATATTAGTTTACATTTAAAAATATTATAATATCAAGTTTTTGAACATAAAGAATTACATCAAGTTAATATTTTTGATATGTAAGTAGTATATATCGTATTATGTCATAATATAATTATGGATATTTTTAATTTATTAAATAATAAAATTCATACATATTTTATGAAAATTACTAATATGATGTATCTTACTTTATCATTCATATTAATAGAGAATCTAACGTTAAATAATAATAATAATAATAATAAATATTACTATTATTATATTTTTTATTAAAATTATAAACTTAATTTTTGTAAAATTAAATACCTAAGTCTAAATTCTTATAAGAATATTCAATGAAATATTCATAAATATAATATTCATGCCCCTATATATTTTTTTAAAATCATTCATTCATAAATCATTTTACACATCAATAGTTAATATTAAATAACTAATTTTACTAAATATTTTTAATAAATAATTAATATTATTTACTAATTAAATATAATCAATTAAAAATTAATATAATCCGCTGTTTGCGGAACAAGGTTTTTTTTTCACTTCTTACTCTCAGTAATATTACGATACAATCGAGTAAATTAGGCCACGCATCTTTCCTGATCAATTCACACCTCAGATACAGATATACCTATGTGTACATAAATTGACTATTAAACACATGCAGCTTTGGAAGTATCTAATTTCCTCACGACAACCTACGTCGTATGGGCTGAACTGGTAGCAGAAAACAATGTTAAAACCTGGAAAAGGACAAAAAAATAAAAACATTACCTGGAGGAAGCCATTAAAGAAATGTTAAGGAGTGGGCATGAAGCACTAACAGTTCGCAGTTTTGAGAAGGACAAAACGGGAATAGAAGGACGACAATTTCACCGAGGCTCCCCATTCATTGAATATAGTCTTAGACTAGCACGACAAATTCAAAGCTTCTTGTGCGCATGCAATGATGCAAAGGTCCCATTGTTCTCTTGTACATTTATCATTATAGCAATAAGATATGTTTAAATTAGTTTAGTGGTACATGTATCAGACCTAAATACTTTATAGCAATAAACTAAGCACATGTTTAGATAAATTTATATCAGTTGAGTTTTTTTCAGTAATTTCTTTTCACAAAAGCTTTTTTAAAAAGGTAGTTAATTGTTTAGCTGTTATTAAATTTTTTTAAAAAGCTTCATACAATAGGCTATTTAGTAATATAAAAATAAAATATTTAATTTTAACTTATTTTATTTTGTAATAAAAATTATTTATACATATAAAAATTATTTAAAATATATTAAACAATATGTAAAGCACAATATATTAATTATTATATAATTTTAAACCATA
>JANIJH010000223.1:62395263-62412056 GCA_024520975.1 Erythroxylum areolatum | reverse complement strand
CATTTGCCCATTACACAACAACTATAAAAATGTTACCCACCTATAATCGGTATCCGAATTCAAGATTGCCCTTCCTCCTTGTCTTGAGTGGGGTTCTCTTGATTTCCTTCAATCAAAACATACTCCATTCACTATTTATATTCTAAAAGAAAGCATAGCATTCATAAAAATCAAGCAAAATAAAAGTATACTTTAAACCTAACCTACCCATAAGTCATTTAAGCTAGAATAACCATAATCTTAGCTTAAAAGTCCCCAAACTCCATAGATCTCACCTTCTCTTCCATTTTTCTTCAATCTCTACACAAACCCTAACTTCCATTTCGTCTCATACTTGAACCTAACACAAACAAAGATGGAACTAACCTCTAATAAGTCGATTCCTCTTCTTTTTCTTCTTCTTTCTTCCTCCCTACGACTCTCTCCCTTTTGGCCGAAAGCCTCCTTCTCCTTTGGCTCACGATTTTACTCTTCTCTTCTCCTTTCCTTTGGTGACTTACGACACTTGCTTCCTCCTCTTCTCCTTCTTTAATTCACTTATTCTCATTCTTTAAAAGCCTACTTCAAAACTACATAGTTTTGAGCTCCTTATAACTTACAAGGCTTTGGGCTCTCCTCCTCCTCACAAGCCCACTACACTTAACCACTTATTTCTAATCCTCCTTCTTCTTATTCCACTTATTCTATAAAGCCCATTCTTTTCAACATTAGGTCCAAGCCTTCATTTAAAGTCCCAACTTCAAATTTTCAAGCCCAACATAAAAATATCTATATAAACACATAATTAAATCAATTAAGGCAAAATAAAAATAATTAACGAATAAATCCATGAATCAATAAATAATTAATTCAAATAAAATTAAATTTTTTTTTCGGGGCCCAACAAAGAGTGTGGAAGAAGAAGGAAAAAAATTGTTGGCTTGTTTGAAAAGAGAGAAGCACGAGAATAGAAGAAGAGAAAAGAGAGAAGCTAGGGTTTAGGAGATCTTGAAGAGTTTAAAGAAATTGAAGCTTCAACAAGTAAGTTATGCTTTAAATTTCATGGATAGGGTTAAATGAAACTCAAATAAAGTTGAATATATGTGGGAATTTGTTGATGAATGATATAGGCAAATGTTCTCTTTTAGGGTTAATGATCAAAGATAGATTATGATGTATTTGTAAATGATATTGGGTTGAAATGAAGTTAAAAATGAAGTAGAAGAGATGGTTTAAGGTTAAGATGGGTTATATGTGAAAGGCGGGGAGTAAAAAGATGAAAAATGTCGCAAAACATTTTCTCGGAGTGGGTTTCTAAATAAGTTCGCTGCGGCGAACTTTTGGGTTTCGCCGCGGTGAACTCAACTTTCCAACACATAATATGCTTTGGTATTTTAGGCATAACTTTTTTTGTAGTTATCCAAATGAGATGATTTTTAATTTGAAGTAAACTAGAGACCTATAGATACAAATTATACGATGAAATAGAGTTCTAATTCAGTCTTAAAAGATTTCAATTTTTAGATGGAAGTTGAGCTTAAAATGTTGTTTTAGTATAAGAATAGCCCGAAAATATTTGGGGTATAACTTCTAGACTATTAAACCAAATTAAATGATTTTGGTATCATTAGAAACTTAAGACAATGAGGAACATATTTATAGAAGAGATTGCTATCAAATTTCATATCATAAAAAATGGACCCAAAAGTCTAAATTTTTTGAAAGGGTTTTGGCTCAAGAAGCTTAGGAAATGCATGGGTTTAAGTTTTCTAGGATCAAATTTATGTATATGTTTTTTTTTTGGGTTCTAAATTGGAATTCCTATTAAATCGGAAATTTTGTCAATGTTAAGGAAATATAAGGAAGGCAAGAGGAGCAAGAAGAGAGGTCTTTTTAAGCAAGTTTATAAGTAAGGATTTCAAGGTGGGTTACATGTTTATAATTGAGTAATGAGCCATGACTATGTTTTCAAAGGAAAGAGCATTAAATGTTTTCAATTGCTTTATAATTGTTGCGTTATTGCTTTTGAATGACTTAAGAAATTGTTATATGTTGGTATATGAATTTGGTTGATGGAAATGTATATGGCATATTTCATGTTCATAGATAATTGTGTTTCTGAAATATGCCTTTGTGGCAAAATGTTAAGAAGATCATGTTTTCGAAAAAGTGCCTTTTTGGGTAATATATTTTGCAAGTCATGAAATACATGTTATGTGGGTTTGTGGTGGTCTCCCAAGTTAAGTTAAGTGCACTTTAACAAAAAGGCTTCTTCCGTCTGCCAACTATTAGCATAGAGCTCCTTCACGGACTCCCATAAGTTCACGACTACGTAAGACCATTAAGTGAGATTGCGATAGTATGTTCTGTTCACGGCTACACAGAACCATTATGTTAAAATGTTTAGTACGTTCTGTTTTTGGATCCACTCAAACCATTATGATGTACTTATGTGCTTATGATGTGTCGACAAGTTGATGCATACATGATTTGTGTTATTGTGAATTGGTTGACAATTTGAGAACTATGCATTTTATGATTCAATAAGAATTTTTCCATGATAAATAAATATTTCAATGGTTTTTGCTTGTTTCTCCATTATAAACTTGTTACCCACGAGTTTTCAAGCTCACCTCCCGTTCCTACCCATCTTCAGGTGATGAGCAAGAGATTAAGTGATCAAGAGCATAAAGGCATTTGACAACTACAAGATAGTTAGCTTTTGTACTAAGTTAGTTTGATTTTTTGAGTAGCTTTAGCGGCATATTGAACATGAGCATCCATGTGTATTTTGTATTAAGCAAATGATGAAATGTTTTCATATGATTAAAGATTTGTAAAAACTCCTTCCTTTTGAGGTTATTGAATATGAATTGTTGTTATATATACAAGTGAGATGTGTTATGGAAAAATGAATGATAGGAAATTGTGACGAATGAGAATTAGTTGTAAGTAATGAATTAAATGAAAAGAGATTAGAGAGTTTGATGAGATAATATTGATAGTTGAATTGTCATGAAACGATATTGTATCAAAGGAAGTAAATTTGAGACAACTTAGAGTGAAAGTAAGGTTAGAAAAGACGGAAGGTATTTCGGTGTGATTTTTGACAACTTCACCATGGCGAAGCCAAGAGTTCGTTGTGACGTATTTGTCCTCAGGGGATTTTGACTTTCAGTGGCGACTTCACCACGACGAAGCCAAGTATTCGCCACGGTGAACGGTCGTCTAGCTTAATGCCATTTGTCCGCCACGACGAAACAACAGTTTGTCGCGGGGAACCCTCCATGACTCCCGGAGAAAATTGACAGGTACAATTTGATTAGGGGCATGATCATAAGAATTGGTTGTCGAATATCAATTGATCAAATAGGAAAAATTTTCGAGATATTATGAGAAGGAAGATGAACCGATGATGGTTAAAGAGATTTCATTGGAATAAGCTCATGTTTCATGATCTAAAGTTGGGCTCCGAAAATGGAGTCCAACAAAGTCTCTTGTGTCATAATTCACAGGAAGAATCATTAATCACATTAACATTTCCATGGCATAACTTGGCTTACATCACATATAAGGATCTCTACTTAATAGCTCGTGTCATTATCAAACTCCCCTTAGTGAGCTTCCATTTTCTCTCACTACAATTGTTGGAGAAGCCATCATCTTTGAGCACACTTGTTGAAATCAAATTGAAATCAAATTTAACCTAATGTGTCTGACATCTCTCAACACCAATTGACAACCAATGGATGATTTTAAGCTCACCATACCCATGCCCACAATCTTAGATGAGACATCATTTCTCATCCTCTCATAGCCATAATCTCCATTAGTGTAGGACGAGAAGTATTCACAGAGTGAAGTAAAATGATATAAGGCACCCGAATGAATCACCCAAGTGCAATAATCACAAGCAAGGTTCAGACAACCTTAATCACCAATAAAGAATAAGTCTTCCTTACTGGTAGCAATTACGGTGGTATCTTTCTCTTCTTATTGATGGTAAAAATTTTCACCCTTTTCTTTCTTTTCATCAGCCAAATCACTTTTTTTTTTGTTTCCGCAATATCTTTGGATGTGGTTGAGCTTGTCACAATAGTGGCAAATGATCTTGCTTTTGGACTTTGATCTTCTCCTGGACTTGTTTATATTATGGGGCTTTCAACTCTTACTTCCACTAATCAAGACAAATTGTTCTTCCCTAGCTCAACTAGAGGTAAACACAATCACCAAGAAAGCTCTTTGGCACAATAAAACATAATAGTCATCACCCAAAAGTGTCAGAATACAAATTTGTACACAAGGAGGGCTAGTTATAAAATACCAAGTTAGAGAGATCCAAATTCAATTCTGACAGTTGGATTTGAAGAGGCAAGACCCAGGACAACATATTAAAAATTCATCCTTATTAGAGGTCATTTGGTCATCGATTGGGGTTAGAGAAAATTTTGATCTACATTTTTCCTCTCTTCTAAGCACTTATATCTCTCTCTCTCTCCTTTACACATTCTAGAGTCTCTTATGGCTCTCACATCTACTCACTCATATGATTTCCAGCCATATATCCCCCTTATGTACTCATTTTATTCTCTATTTTTCCTTTAATGAGCAACTTAAAGTGGGGGCAAGGTTGACACTTCAAACCAATACCAAATATTATCATTTGAAGCAACACTCATATGGTATAACACACAAAATAGTCCAAATTAATGGACTCTTCCTCCAAGTAGGAGGGATTAACATAACATTTCACAAGTTTGAAATTTAAATTTTCTAAACAAAATCCTTTGTGAGAAGGATGTTGTGAAGTTTAATGTCAAAAATGCAAAAGTTGCATTTCACAACTTTGATGCAAATATTTGATTCCATTAGCTATTCCAAGAACAATCTCATACAACTTCTTATTGCTAATGTTGTTACTAAAGTTTTTATAGGAAGGTAAATAAATTCATTGAAATAACAAATAAAGGTGAGTTTAACAGATCATAACCAAAAAAGACTCATATATGGTAATAAACCATACTTATCATTTAAATGGCCAAATGTAAGAACCAAACTTATCTTAGAACACTCCATCCATCTCTAAGTGTGGCACCTAGCGTGAGGATGCATTACCACGTGTGTGATCTGTCTCTTTGTGACTGAAGGTAGTCATCTAACTATTCAATCTCTATTAGCTCTCTTGCTTTGCCCCTATATCCTCTCTAGAAGCTACAAATCCTTTACCCACCATCTTTATTGCTACAAAGCTACCTCTTCCCTTTGTAAGCACAATTATAATCACCATTACTTAGCTAAAGAGGAAAAATTAAAAGCAGTACAAAACGAAGCAAGGTAAATGGTGATATGTTACTCATTTGTTTTTCTCTCTAGAAGGTAATGAACAGATGAAGAGGGTGATGAAGACTACTAGAGAGAAGAACAAATGAAAAAGAAGATATGGCTTAGGGCTTATGGCTTATGGCTTAGGGATTGTAGAATAGAGATGACTGTAGATCTAGGTTGAAAAATATATTTTTCTAAATTTTTGAGTTCCATTTGTCATGTGTGATGTACATTTAGTTTTTTTTAATAAAAAGATGATCAAAATGTTAAGTTCAAGATTCAAATTAAATGTTTATAAACCATTAGGATTCTTTTTGAATGGTTTAAAACATTTAGATTCAGATTGAATGATGATAAAAATGTTAGAGTCTAATTTGATCATTTTGCCTTATTGTTTAAGGAATCTATTCCATAATGAATACTTAATAAAATAAGAAACAACCATTAAATGGAACCCAAGTGCCATCAGCTCATGAACATATCATTTCGGCTAATTTGAATCTATGTAGAGATAAACCAGTAGTGGTTTCCATTATGCAAGCAAGATATAGTTATTTTGCTCAAGCAATTACATAAAATGATGCTTATGAGTAAAAGAACTCTAAATAAATTGATTTCATTAGTTTCAATTTGTTTTCCCTTAGCCACTCATATTTTTTTGCAATAATTTTTTCCTCTTTAAATCCTTACCTCAAACTTCACTTCTCTTTTATAGTATAAAGAGATATTCCCATATTGTATTGTCAATCGTTTCATTTGATCTTTTGACCAAAAGTTAAGATGTTATCTTATTATTGACATTAGAACTTGGATGGCAATAAACTTTTTAAACTGCCATACATAGAATGTTGAGTGCATGTGCATAGAGTTTTTTACTAAAATAGTGGTTTGTAAGACATTTTGCTTACCTTTACATTGACTTCCTAAGGAATATATTAGGGAGAGCTTGTGATTGAATCTCTTCTCCAATAACTGTTACTTATAGGGTTGTAATTTGAGAAGTATCCAATCTCCCATATTGAACTCTTGATTAGATCTCTTCTTGTCATCATGTTGCTTCATTCTATATTGAGCTCGTCTTAAATGGAATTTTGTAATTGTAAAAGCCATCTCCCTTTCTCTTAAGACCTGATTTAAAACCACATAATTTGAATCTACCAAGTAGGGGATATATATAAGTGGTGGGACCTACACAAAGCATCAAATGGAGTCAAATTAATAGTTGTGTGATAGGTGGAGTATCACTACAGAAGCATCTTAAAAAGGTTTTAAGGATTTTGTTAACAACCTTTATCTAATCATCAAATTGGGGGGATAGCCATGAACAATTTTAAGCTAAACCCATTTAGCTTAAATGTCTATTGCAAAAATTAATCAGAAACCCATTTCCTTGTCATTTATAATGGCTAAGACATTCTATAGTTTGAAAATGTACAGATGAATGCACGAGCCACCTCTAAACTTGAATAAGGATGTTTCTTGCCTTAAAATGGGTATCATTGCATTCTTTTAGATATTGGCAAGTTTTTAATAAAATCTAGGCTTGTTTCCTTCTAATAACAATCAATTATATTGTTGAAGAAGGCTTGGCTAGGCCAAAATCTCATACTTGCTTTTATGGCAAATCAAACACTGCTTCATATGATTTCTCACATCCTTAGCTAACCTTTTTTAGTGAAACATATTTTGTAGCCTTTTTATGGTATATAGGACACTAGAGTTTTCTCTGCATAACATTTAGAGAATAATTTTGTTCTCAATTCAAAGTTATACCCCATAACTAATCTTCCCTTCCATTTAATAGTCCTTCTCTCCATTCATAGGTTTTAGACTTTCTATTCTCGATTCTAACTTTTGAATGAATTCTTGATAGTAATAATCTTGCTTCCAACTTTCCTTGATTTCCTCCATCAATCTTGCATGCAATTGAGAGATTAAAATTATTTGTAGCTTAACACTGGTGAGCCTCAATAAGGCGTCAACTATAACATTCTATTTACCACTTTTATAAGGCACAGTAAAGTCATATGTTAATAGTTTTAGAAACCAATTTTGTTGAAATAGAGTGGTGACTTTTTATTCCAACAGATACTTTGGAAATTTATGGTATGTTTACACTATGAAGGATCTCCCATTAAGGTAATGGTATTGATATATTACAATTTTAATCACAGTTAGAAATTCTTTTTATAACAAATAAACCCTTGTGTTTAGTTATCAAAACCTTGCTTAAGATAGTTGTAAGATGCATTTTTTATCATAAGACTACTTTAGTTTCCATTCCACTTGTATCAACCTTAATTATAAATGGTTTAGGCAAGTCAAGTAGTGCTAAGAAAAGTGTCTATATGATTTCCCTCTTAAGCTCCTCAAATTCCTTTTGTACTTCTAGACCTTAACTTCAGTTAGTGATGTTTTGTTTCTTCAATAATTCTATAAGGGTTGTGCTATTTCTCCGTAGTTGTTAATGAATATGCAATAGTAGTCAGTAAGAGCTAAGAACCTACTTAATTGATTGAGTGTTTTGGGAATTGGCCACTCCTAAATTACGCTCACTTTTCTTATATATATTGCCACTCTTTATTGTGAGAGCATCCCAAATAATCTACTTGCTTCGCTAAAAAAATACATATACTCCTTTTAATAAACAGTTGATTTTAAAAAAATATCTGTATAGTTTTGTTAAGGTGCTATAGATGCAATTGAAAAGAGTTACTATAAATGATATATCATCAAAGAAAACTAGTATTAAGAACTTTAAATAAGTTTTGAAATGTAATTCATTAAGCTAAGGAAGGTTGAAGGAGTATATCTGTAACATCCCATTCTTGTGGGAAGGTTAAAATGGTAAATGTGAGTAATTATGGGAGTTAGAAATACATCTCCATGTTCATGCATATTATGTCATACACATATATATGAATAGTGAAGTCATGGCACATAAGAATAATTGTACATGCATTCATGAATAATTCTGGGTATAATTTTACGTGTTTTGAGAATTTTGAATTTATTCATATGAAAAATTCTATTGGTTAGTAAGAATATTGTATTTGTGAATTTTGGCGAATTTAGGCATAAATTTTTGGAAAATTTTGGAAAATAGGAAAAAGACATCAAGTGAAGATTTGGAGATAGTTGAATTGTAAAGATGAGAGTTAAGGGAGTTAGCTTCAAAGGAAACTAAGTTAGAGCTTAGTTATGAGGAAAGTGACAAGTGTCACTTAGGTTGTATACTTTTGCTAGATGTAGGTTACTGTTTCTGAGAGTTGAAAGCTTAAGTTATATGTCTAAGTTCATTCTCCATGTCATCTTCTTCAAGTTTTCTTCTCACACACAGAGTTTTCCATCTAACCCCTTCTAAGAGATTTCTCTATTTTTCCTTCCTACACCAAATCCACCTTGCTATTTGTGACTTCTACCCTAAGAAAAACCAGAAGCTGGTCATTGTACATAGTAAAATACGTAAATTGCATGGAGTTTAGGGCTTGAAGATTTTGGAGTTTCCAACAGGTAAGTAGTGAATAAATCCTTTAGAGTTGGTGATTTATGAAAGAAAGTTAAGGAGTTACTGTCATCTGCATGGAAAGTGACATTTAAGAATATATTCATAAATACTGGGTGGTTGGGAGGAAATAAATTTGGTTATAGTGTAAAATTAGTTTTTTTGAAAGATTTTTTTAGTGTTTTGGTAATGTAAAAGTGAAGTTGGAGTTGAAATAGAAATAGGTTGATCTGAAGCTTCCGTGAAACTTCTATACCAATCTAGATGGATTTGTTAAAATGGCCTTTATGAAAGTTATAAATCTTCCTTTTCATCTTCCCAACAGTATATAGTATGAAAACTATGGACATCTGAGCATAAAGTCAAGGTCCTTATAAGGGAAGATGTTCAAAAGTGAAATTTACTTCTTCTGCTTTTTTACTTCTTTTGTGATGACATCATTGATGATGTCATCTTCTTCTGTGTTTTGTATCGTTTTAGTTTTGTTTCATCTTAGTTTGCTTTGTCTTAGTTTTGTTTAATCTTAGTTTGCTTCGTCTTAGTTTGCTTCATCTTAGTTTTGCTTCGTCTTAGTTTGCTTCGTCTTAGTTTTGCTTCGTCTTAGTTTGCTTCGTCTTAGTTTTGCTTCGTCTTAGTTTGCTTCGTCTTAGTTTGCTTTATCTTAGTTTTGCTTCGTCTTAGTTTGCTTCGTCTTAGTTTTTCTTTGTCTTAGTTTGGCTTCGTCGTAGTTTGCTTCATCTTAGTTTGGCTTGGTCTTAGTTTGCTTCGTCTTAGTTTGGCTTTGTTTTAGTTTGCTTCGTCTTAGTTTGGCTTCATCTTAGTTTGCTTCGTCTTAGTTTTGCTTCGTCTTAGTTTTGCTTCGTCTTAGTTTTGCTTCGTCTTAGTTTGCTTCGTCTTAGTTTTGCTTCGTTTTAGTTTGCTTCCTCTTAGTTTGGCTTCCTCTTAGTTTGCTTCATCTTAGTTTTGTTTTTTCTTAGTTTGCTTCATCTTAGTTTTGCTTCGTCTTAGTTTGTTTCGTCTTAGTTTGCTTCGTCTTAGTTTTGTTTTGTCTTAGTTTGCTTTGTCTTAGTTTGGCTTCCTCTTAGTTTGCTTCGTCTTAGTTTGGCTTCCTCTTAGTTTGCTTCGTCTTATTTTGCTTCCTCTTAGTTTGCTTCCTCTTAGTTTTGCTTCCTCTTAGATTGCTTCGTCTTATTTTGGCTTCGTCTTAGTTTGCTTCGTCTTAATTTTGCTTCGTCTTAGTTTTGCTTCGTCTTAGTTTGCTTCGTCTTAGTTTTGCTTCGTCTTAGTTTGTTTCGTCTTAGTTTTGTTTCGTCTTAGTTTGCTTCCTCTTAGTTTTATTTTGTCTTAGTTTGCTTCATCTTAGTTTTGTTTCATCTTAGTTTGCTTCATCTTAGTTTTGCTTCGTCTTAGTTTGCTTTGTCTTAGTTTTATTTCGTCTTAGTTTTACTTTGTTTTAGTTTTGCTTCGTCTTAGTTTTGACCGTCTTAGTTTGACCTTCTGCATTGTCTTAGTTTGTATCATAATCTTCTGTTCCATTTTTGATCATTCAAAAGATAGAATTGGTCTTTAAAGCTTTCATAAAAGTTGTAGATCTAGAAGTCTTCTTTCAAACTGTCTAAAAACGAAGTCAATCTGACTTCTGTAATGAGAGTTATGGCAATTGCGTCAAGGTATGTACAATATGAGTAAAGACATGCACATGTTAGATTCTTTTGGCCATAACTTTTTTCTCTAGACACCCAAATAACTTGATTTTTGAACCATTGGGCTTGTAAGACATTGCTATACATCTCCACCAAAAATTGTGGCTATCTGAAATGAAGAGAGAAAGATTGAGTGAAAAATGTGGGACGGGTATAGTGAGTGTGCCCTTAAATTATGAACTTGGGTTATTTCCACTAAAAATACTTCACTGTTTTGATTTTATCTGGATCTATAGGATTCCAAATGAGTAACGAAGCATGATTTCAATAGTTTTAGTGAGGCCTAAACCTAAGTTTGAATTATACCCAGATTAGTTTGAATATGAGACCGACTTTATGATGAAATTAATAGAAAATACCCATGATTGTCATGAACATGCATTGTACATAAGTTATCTCATACACGTGCATCTTTGGATACTTGTGATTGTAGAAATTGTGATATTGTGTATATTATTTGTTATAAAGGAGCAATTGGGACGTCAACCTCCAGACGTTACTGGATCTTCTAGGCATTAGCTTCGGGTGAAACTAGTGAGTCAACCTAGATGATTTCCTAGGATTGATTTACTTTTAATATATTTGATTCATTTAGCTTCCAATTATGAATTGTTTATGAATTGATTTGCATTTCGGACCTAAAATCCGAGGAGTATCTTATATGGATATATGCATTGGAAGTGCTTTGAATTGACGTGAAATCCTGTATGATATGAGTTTTCTCGACGAAATTTGAATACCGAGCTTAGGTATGATGATAATGAGTTTCTGATTAAACATCACATGTTATTAACTGATATGCATAATTGGTATTTGACGTATTTCATAAAGTGCATGCTCAGATAAAGGTGTTATGACTTGAGTAACCAGTATGAAGCACTTCCTCGTAGAGCTTAGCTCCGTGACATAAGTTCTGCATATAGAGCTATGCTCTGTGATTTTGTTTTGAGTGAGTCCTATGGGCCAGTATTTGTATAAGTATGTGATAGGCACTCGGTCACAACAATAAGAACGAATGTGAGTCTCATGCATATAACATTATAAGATCGAAATTCATTGAATGAATATCTGTGAAATATGTGATATGTGTTATGATCCAGTGAACTCATCAATGATGGTTCGCTCATTGAGTTCGCAAAACTCACCAAAATTGCAACGTGGTCTTTTTAAGACTGAGTGACGACTTTAGCTACTAAGAGGCTCCACCACCGTGTGTATTATGTTTTAACAATAGCAGTCATGGCCCAAAGGTCAATCAGCTGGGATTTTTGGATGGCTTAGATAGATTTATTATGTTTTCCTCTTTCATGTAGTACAATGGTACTAGGTTTTGTCGATGTACATGTGGAAAAAAGTCAAAAGACACAATGTAGACTCTTCGTTTGAATTAATGAAAAGAAGAAAAAGATGGTTTTAAAAATATTATGATTTTCGATTGATGCTTTTAAGTGATTATGATACAATGCCATATGAAGTGAGTGTAGTGATCGTTCGTAGCTTGCTTTTATCGTAGGATATGTACCGGAATGACCTTTGGGCGTTCCGATGGGTACCCCTCGGTAAGGGGGCGCTATAATATCACTAAGAACACATAATGCCCTTCATATGTCCTAAAAGTAGTCTTTGATATGCCTTCTAATTGCATTTGAATTTAGTGGTCTTGATCACAAACCAAGCTTGGAATACCTACTGGATCCATGCAACTGATACAAAAGCTCTTCAATTAGCTAGATTAAAATTTTTTCTTAATTGTATGTTTATTTAAGTCCCTAATGTATGCACATTTGCTATGGGATGTCCTTCTTTATAATAAGGATTATAGGAGATGCTTAGTGTCCAATATTATGATAAATGAACCATTGTTTCCTCAATTCTTTTATAAAGCTTATGAACTATTGTTTCATTAAATCTTTTATAGTGCTTCCAATCATATCCTTTTGTAGCACTAAGTAGCAGTAGGGTTTAAACATAATGCATATTTAGCTCAGATTCCATGGATCCTAAAAAGCACTGATCTGGTCCTTACTAATGTCAACTTGTTGTAATTGACATTCGATTGGAATTTTTAATTATAGCATGTACAATTACCCCATTTTTTAATTCTTTAGTACCCTAAGGATTTCTTTCTCTAAAATCACCTTAGATCCTTTGTTAAGATTTCCGCTTAGAGTTACCATTTGATTAGTCCATTTGAATGTCATGGTTATTTTCTTAAAATTTCATAATACATCACAAAGACCAACTAACCACAATCAATTAACTAAGTCTTAAAAGGAACTTCTATCAAATTTGATTCGAAATATATAAAACCACTAGTCTTACCTTTCTTTTCTAACCATACCATATGTTTTAGGCAATCTTTCCGATTGTTTCCAACCTTTCTAAAAAATTTCACTCATCATTCTTTTGTTCCTTCACATGAGTTTAGATAAATGACAAATTAACTTCCTTTTCTAATTTTTTCTAAGCTTTTGGTTAACTTATGAGATCAACTGAGTGGATTCCTTATATCAAGTTTTGGTTTCTCTTAAATAACCATAATTTTCAATTCTATCAAATTCAATTTATCTTTTATAGTGATGTAATTTATTTGAAAAAGTTTCATATGAGAGGCAAAGAGTTTATGATTAAATTGCATAAAAACACTTTCATTTACTTCTAATACCATGGATCTCAATCTTAATACTATATTTATTATTTCAATGACATGCTCATAAATAGTACATGAATTATCAAGCTTTATGGTAATTAACGTACCTTTTAGTGTACCAACAAATATCTTATCAATAGCATCAAACTAAGACATACTTTTAATAGAATCTATATAGCATTTTAAATTTTAGGAATCATTGGCTTGATGTTTTCTGTTATATCATCTACATAAGCATTAAACTTAGTTGTTTGATCTTTCCCAAACCTTATAGAAATATCTTTGCTCATTAGAACTAGTGTTAGTAATAGTAGTGAGTTTATCAATTAAGAGTGTCAAATCAAGATCCATAACATCTAAGTGAAGTTGAACTTGTTCAATCCATTCAAGAAAACCAAGACCATTGAACTTCATAATAGATGAAGTCTCCAAATAAAGAGAAATAAAAGAAAATGCTACAAAATATAGATCAATGCCTATACATTAACGATTGAATCTTAAATATGAACATATAATACATATTTCCTTTTATCATATAATTAGCAATTAAATATACTCTAATCAACCATGCTTGTAATCTTTCAATATACTAAACACATCTAATCAAAATATGTCAATCAATCATGGTTGTATTCATCACAATAAAATAACTAATCAAACTTTAGAAGATTCTCAAATATTTTATAATCAATAACTTTAATATACTATGTATAAAAGAATATATATGTCATCATCTTACCTCAAATATATCATCCCATAATCATGTTTATTGAATTTTATTTAAGTTGATATCTATAAAAAGATTCTAATTTGGTCATATTGGTGAATAATATATGCTTATAGTATAGATATAAAATTAAACAATAATTTCATACAATTTGAAAGTAGTGAAGAACACGATATGAAATTATAGAAGCAAAAGACATTCATGTTTCATAAAAAAAGATTTTAAGATACGTGTGCTTCCCATCTTGTATTTTTTTTTGGTATTGGAAACTAACTTCTAGTGAAAAATATGATCTAGAAAGCGCAGTATTCCAGATTGTTTTTTTGATATGTTTTGCAAGAGATCAAGAAGCCTAATATTCAAAGACAAAAAAAGGAACTTTAATCGACTTCTAATTTGTTGAAAGTCACAAATGCAGAAAAATAATTATTAGTATAAAATCCTAGGCTCTTAAGCCTAAAACTCTAATACACATGTTGGGATATTCTTAGTATTACAAATCAAACCTTAATTTTGCACAAACATAATAACTAAGATCTTAGAACTTTGTGAATTTCACAATTCAATCATTCACATCAGAAAAACATAGAAGTCTTAAAGGTAATAATCATGATAAGTTATTATTTATGGGCTAACTTTGGATATAAATCTCATTAATGTGTTGAAATTTTTATTTAAAATTAACAAGCTAGTTTCTTAACTGTTATCAAGTTGTTTATGTCGATTTTATTGACACTTAGGTGTAGAAAAATTCTTCCTTAAATGGTAGAGATGAACTTGAGACAATCCTTGAAATTGGAGATGCGTTGCAGTGGCAATTACTTACAAAGATGTTGGTGCCTAATAACGAACTTGAGGCCATATTTTGCAATTTGGACAAAACTAAGAAAATGGTCAAACAATTACCTTATGTGGAGTTGTCCCAAAACAATTCCAAATTATTGCCTTCGTTGATTCAACCACCCATATTGGAGTTGAAAATTTTGCTTAACCATTTAAAATACATATTTTTAGGTGAGCAAGGTACGTTACCTATTATTATCTCGAATAAACTCACTCCTTTGTAGAAAGAACAATTGATTTAGGTGCTAAGACAAAACAAACAAGTGGTTGGGTGGACAGTAGCTGATTTAAAATATATTAGTCCCATCATTTGTATGCACCGAGTTTTGATTGAAGATGAAGCTAAGGAGGTAAAGCAACCCTAACGTCATTTAAATCTACCTATAATGGAGGTGGTGAAAAAGGAAATCTTAAAGCTTCTTGATGCTGATATTATTTATCCTATTTCCAATAGCAATTGTGCAACATCCCACTACTATAAGGTATATACTCGAACATCCATGGACATTCAAGTACATATCCTATGATAATGGTATGTTAGAGAAAAACAAATCTAACTTACACATAGTATCATCTAACATATTTAAAAGTCGCTAAAATTTTAAAACTAAACATTTTATTCATTCACAAAGCTTACACTGTTTCCATTAAACAAATATTTACAAACTTCATACAGGTTCTAGCACAACTACAAAAATAAAAACTACAACACTTCTGGTGTCAGCTGACATACCTCTGAGCCATAACTTAATCCAAAGGGGTCCTTTAGTCTTGTCTAAAGAACTAGGTCTCTTGACTCATACCTGAAAAGCCACATTGTAATTTTGTGAGTTTTGCGAACTCAATGAGTGAACTATCATTGATGACTTCACCCAGGTCATATACGCAAATCATATAATTCACAAATATTTATTTAGAATATGTATTTTCCAAATACTCACATTAACATGGCATTTCATGTAATCATTGCAAATCAGAACATATTTATATCAATACATATACATATGGGACTTCACATTCGTTATTATTGTTGTGACCGAGTGCTTTTCACATACAGAAACAAATACTGGCCCATTGGGCTTAGTCAGAAACATATATCATAGATTATAACTCTACGTGCAGAAATAGAAATCACGGAGCAAAGCTCTACGTATAAGCGTTTTCATTATTTGTAACTCCGGTCACAAACGCCTTTATCTGAATATGCATTTTATGAAATTCATCAAATACTGAATATGTCATATATGACGTATAATCATAAATTCATAATCATCGGAACTAAGTCCAGCATTCAAATTTTGTTGAGAATTCACATGTCATATAGAATTACACATCAAATCAGAGCACTTCCAATTCATACTCAACTATTAAACTCCTCGGACTTCGAGTCCAGAATTCATAAACAAATCACAACAGGTCAATAATATCAGAAGTTTAAACAAATCAAATCAAATCAATCTTAGGAAAATCATCTAGGTTGACTCGCAGTACGCTCCAATATGCTATTGCTTAGATAGTCCAGCAATGTCTGACTGGAATCCAATGAGCCTCTATATCATACAAAACACATTTACAAATAGCATACTTTTGCTCAAATGTATAAGTATTCCTTTATGCACATCTACTTATATAAAATATGCACAATGCATGTTCAATGACAATTTTGGGGTATCTTATTGTGATCCTTATCATCAACCATTCAGATATCAAAGCCCTCATTAATTTCATTTGTATTTATAATTTGGACCATAATAAAACAATGTGAAACCAATTACATAACTTAATTGACCACTTCTGTAACATCCCATTACTTGTGGGAGGGTTAAAATAGTAAATATGAGTGATTAATAAGAGTTAGAGATGCACTTCCATGTTCATGCATAAAAATTCCATGCACTTATACATGAATAGTGAATGTATTTGCACATTAAATAATTGTACATGCATTTATGAATAATTCCGGGTATAATTGGATTGATCTATAAATTTTTAGAGTTATGGATGTTTTTACATTGGAAATATTAGTGATTGGTGGAAATATCGTATTTGTATATGTTGGTG
>JANIJH010000223.1:62383656-62395163 GCA_024520975.1 Erythroxylum areolatum | reverse complement strand
AACTGTCATGAATGCATGTATACTATGTGCATGTGCAACCAATCAGTAATTATAGAGACTATATGCTGTATGCGCATACCGAGGTATAAATTAATATCCCGAACCCGTCCCAATTACCAAAATACCCTTTCCTATAGGAGGTGGGATGTTACAACAAGACACCATTTTCTGCATGTTTTTGCAGAATTTTTCTCACTCTCTTATTCTTCTACATCGAATTTCTCCAGACTAAACACAACCCTTTTTCCAACTTAAATCCTTCTAAATTATAAATCATGCATTTCTATACCCAAAACAATCTTTAAACAAATCAGATTCAAGCTTACACTTCAAAAGTCATAAATCCAAAACTCCAACTATTCTTTCTCTCTCTCTCTACTGTAAATTTTCAAAAGCTTAATCTCACATCAATTAACTCAAATAACTTTCAAAGAGTTCTTCTAACTCATTTTTAGCTCGTCAGTTCACAAAATTTCAAAAATCCAAAATTCACACTTAAACATCAAAATCTGACTCTCCTACCTGCAACTTTCAATTTTCTGCATTTTTTCCACATTCACAAATCCAATTCCTCATGTAAGTCATTTAGCACATATTTTTACCAAAACTCTACTACTTTACCTTCTCATGCATGTATTCATCTCTAACACTAGTCGTCATCAAAATCATGGTTCAACAAGGTTTCTAGCACATTTTTAACAACTCTACATTTACACCAAAACTACTCAACTTTCTCAATTCATGCATGAACTCATTTTCAACCATCAAAACATCATTTACACAACACCCAAAAAAAAAACTTAAACACAATTTACTTGATGTTTCAGCAAAATTTCTAACAGTGATATTGAAGAACAAGTTTCGGTGGATGAGTAAGGAAAACAGTTTGGAAACACAATGTTCTTTCGGTGAAGAAAATAACAAAAGAAGGAAAGAAGGCCACAAACAATTTCCTTCTCAAAAACACTTGCTACGTGTCCACTTTGCATGTATTACATTTTTCATCCTAATAAATCTGCCACATGTCACCACACATACAACCATTTGTCACATATATATATTGCCATGTGTCACACCATAATTGGCCCAAAAATTAATATTTTTCTAAAATTCATCCAAATTATCCTAAATAAACCAAAATTGCCAAATCACATTTAATAACTCAGTTATCCCCGAAAATGTCAATGAATGCATGTACAATTATATGAATGTGCAAAAATATGCGTGACACATTTAACTTATGCATAACGTGCATTTTCCTAATTTCTCAATACTTTCTCATAAATTACTATTATAGCCTTAATATGGGTAATGGAATGTTACAAATTGGGTAAGTTTGGTCCAGGTAGTTCCAAAGAAAACTGGTGTAACTGTAATAGAAAATAGTGATAGTGAGTTGATACCCCCTCATGTTCAAAATAGGTGGAGAGTTTGCATATATTATAGGAAACTAAATTCGGTTACTAAAAAATATCATTTTTTGCTTCCATTTATTAATCAAATACTTGAAAGACTTGCAGATAAATCTCCCTATTATTGTCTAGATGGTTATTTTAGTTATTAATAGATTTTGGTTACACCAAAGAACTAAGAGAAAACAACTTTCACGTGTCCATTCGGCCCCTTTACCAATCGAAGAATGCCATTTGGGTTATGTAATGCACCAGCGACATTTCAAAGGTATATGGTAAGTATTTTCTCTAATTTTGTGGAAGATTGTATGGAAGTTTTCATGGATGACTTTACAGCTTATGAATCTTTTGAAACATGCATTATCAACCTTGAGAAAGTGCTTAAAGGTTGTATTGAGACTAATGTGGTTTTAAATTATGAAAAAATGTCATTTTATGGTTGATTAGGGCATAATTTTGGGTCATATAGTCTTTTCTAAGGGAATTGAGGTTGATAAGGCTAAGATAGATGTTATAAGATCTATACCTTACCTTGCAACTATGCGAGAAGTTCACTCTTTTCTTAGTCATACAGGATTCTATCGGTAATTTATTAAAGATTTTTTTTAAGATTGCTTGACCCATGTGTAGACTACTCTAAAATGAAAATTGATTTTGTTGAGCCATGCGAAATTGCATTTGATGAACTAAAGGAACGAGCCACTACGACCCCAATAATTTAGCCACCAAAGTGGGGCATTCTCTTCGAATTAATGTGAGGTGCATCAGATTATACAGTTAGAGTAGTTTTGGGTCAAAAAGTGGACAGAGTACCTCATGTCATTTACTATGCCTCCATGACATTTAATGATGCTCAGAAGAATTATTCCAAGGTGGATAAAGAAATCTTGGTTGTAGTTTTTAGGTTGAAAAAATTTCGGTCTTACTATGGGATACACAAGCGATCAATTATTGAAACCATGCAACTCTGAAATATTTGGTGACTAAGAAAGAAGCAAAACCAAGGTTGATTCGGCGAATCTTACTCCTACAAGAATTTGAGTTGGAAATATGCGACAAGAAGGGAGCTGAAAATTTGGTGGCCAATCATCTCAGTTGGATCACTCTAACCAATACATCTGATGTTTTCCAGGATGAATTTCCAAATGAAAGTCTCTTTGCAATCTAAAAGGTAATTCCATGGCATGTCGCATAGTAAATCTCTTGGTGACCAAGTCCTTATCCAGTGATTTTATCTAGAGCTGAAAATGATAAAATTAAATGAGAAGCCAAATATTACATATGAGACGAACCTCATCTTTGAAAATTTTGCACTAATCAAATTATTAAAAGGTGCGTTGCAGATGATGAAATTCCTTCCATATTAAATTTTTTCCATTCATCTGTATGTGGGAGATACTTTGGCCCTAAAAGAACAACTCATAAAATTCTCGAATGTGGTTTATTTTGGCCCAAATTATTTTATGATACTTACATGTTTTGTAGGTCTTGTAATTATTGCCAAATAATAGATAGTCTGGGACGAAGAAATCAAATGTCACTTATAAATATCCTGGTATGTGAAAATTTTGATATATAGGGAATTGATTTTATGGGTCATTTTCCTTCATGTTTTGGTAAGACTTATATCATTTTAACTGTGGATTATATGTCGAAGTGGATAGAATAAAAGCTACTCATATAGATGATGCTAAGATAGTAGTCAATTTTGTCAAATCTAACATTTTTGTCAAGTATGGAATACCTTGAGCTATGATTAGCAATAGGGGAACTCATTTTGCAATAAAATTGTTGGAACATTGATGAAGAAATATAGTGTTTTACATCATATTTCGACTGCATATCATCTACAGATGAGTGGGCAAGCAGAAGTCTCCAACCAGGAAATTAAATCAAATTTGGAAAAAGTGGTGAATCCAAACAGAAAAGATTGGAGCTTACGTTTGGATGATGCCTTGTGGGTGTATCGAACTGCTTACAAAACTCCAATAGGCATGTTACTGTACAGGATAGTTTTCGATAAACCTTGTCATTTACATGTAAAAATAAAACATAAATCCTATTAGGGTGTGAAGTAGTTAAACATGAATTTGGTAGAGGCTGGTAACAATAGGGAGTTGCAATTGCAAGAGTTAGAAGAGATTTGTAATGAGGCTTATGAAAATACGAAAATTTATAAGGACAAAACTAAAGCTTTTCATGATAAAATGATTTTTAAGGAAGCAATTTTCAGTAAGACAAAAAGTTATTCTTTATCATTCAAAGCTTAAGGTATTTTCAGGAAAATTACGATCTCACTGACTTGAATCATTTATTGTTACTAATGCATTTTCTCATGGTGCGGTATAAATTCAAAGTTTAAACACTTCCAAGGTGTTTAAGATTAATGGACACCTCTTGAAATCATACTATGAGAATTCACCAGTCAAGAATGTGGAAGAGATAGAATTGGTAGCTCCAATCTATTTCTGATAAGGTAAGTTGATAAACAAGTCTAGCTAACGACTTAAAGGAAACGCATTTGGGGGCAACTCAAAAATTTCATGTTCAATTTTATTTCTATTTTTTAGTATTTTTTATTTTTTATTTTTTTAAATTGTTTTTTAACTATCAATTTTATTCCATTCCCTTTAGTATTTTCACATGTCAATATTTTCAATTATAATTTAATTATTGACATAATTTTTAAAATTTTTATCTTACCTAACTACTACCATCCCACTCACCCGTTGTAATTTCAACGTGATACTTTCATTCACCCACTCCAATTTCACCCACCCATTGCAAATTTATCCAACATCCATATCATTCCAATGAAAACCCCCAAAACCTTTACCTTCCTTACCATAGTAACCAACGCCACCTACTAGTGCAAATTTTCGTTGGCTTTGTGCTCTTATTTTAGTGATTTTAGGCCTGTAAAATTCCAAAGCTTAGGACCATGCCACGCAAGAAGAACGACTCACGCCTGTTAGCTTCACCAATCCTTCAATTGGTTAACACTCAACCTCCATCGGATACCACAATTGCGACGCTGAGTCCTTCCATTCCTCCCATTTCTGAATCAACCTGGGGTCTTACAACTCGAAATCGAACTCAGAAAGGTAAACAAATCAAAAGGAGAAGCCAATGGAACTCACAAAGTGGGAATTTCACTTCTTGTCCACTGCCAGAGGACAATCAGAGATTTCAACAGTTAAGCCAACGGAAAATTTACCCATGTAAGTATGTTCTGACTGATACTCTTGATGCTTTACAAATTTGTAATTCCTTTGAGCAATTAGTTGGGCAAATTTGTTGGAATACATTTGTTAAAGTTAATTATTCTGCTTATGATGAATTGACACGAGAATTTTATAGCACCTTTTAATTTAATTCCCATAAAGAACTTGACATGCTTACTAAGGGAATTATTGAATTTAGACTTATAGGCCAGGAATTTATGTTATCTATTGCTATGAGTTTTATCAATCGATGACATTAAGAATGAATCATTTGTAAGTTCCAGTTGTGACTATCATACTAATTTTCATGCCTCTAAACTGCGGACTTAATAGGCTTTCGATCCTCAACCATATAATGCCAGTGCATCTAAAAGTTTATATTTAAAAAAATCATGTTTTTAAAATCATACATTGACTTTTAGAGAACAATTTTTCGGGGCGACGAGATTTTTCTGGTACACTTTCTAAGGCTGAATTTTATTTTTTTGGGCATATAGACAAACAAATTCTTGTCAATTTGAGTTTTTAGTTTTTGATTCAATTTCAATTTGTGTTAAACAAGAAATCGAAACCATTGATATTAAGGTCCTGTATCACTCAATTGGTTGTTGATTTGAAATTATTGGATCCTGAAAATAATGACTTGCTTGTGGCTTGTGCTATAAAACCTTTAGATTTGGAATGTTTGTTCAGGATGGGCATCGTTTAAACAAGTCATGGGTAGTTATCCTTTACTTATTTAGGTCTAGTTGTCACTTTCAACCCACGTCTAACCATAAAGAGTCAGGTTGTCTCACCTACACCAAGTAGTAGCCAACCTCCTTAGGCTAACTTAAATGCTCGTCTGGCTCGACTTGACTTGAATGCTAGATGCATCGATTGGAGCAAAATTTTACAGCATATTCAGTACACCAAGGATTCCAACCTCCTTACCCACCAACCCCACAATGGGCAATCAACTTATAGAGAAGCTTTCTTTCCTCTTCTCTTTTATATTTTAGCTTCTTTTACTTTATATGATTACACTGGGAACAATGTATGGATTAGGTGTGAGAGGTGGGGTATGTTCTATATAATTGATATTTAGGAATCTTTGTTGCAAATTTTTGAATGCTTATTAACTTGTTTGCAATTAATCGGCCAGCTTTGACACTTTCTATACTTGCATTTTTAATGACTTAATTGGTGCGCAAAACTTGAGTTTTATTTTTATGATAATAGATGCCATTTAGTTAAGAAGTACAAGTGTATACACTTATTCAAGGTTTAGCAATCATATGATTAAACATGGTGTATAATTGTGGTTAACTACATTAACCTGTGAGTTTTTGGGCCTAAAAGATTGAAAAATTTATATCAATATGTGTTTTTTGATGTGTGATTATCTTCTAAGGTGAATTTTTCTCTAGAACTTGCTTGGGACCAACTTGAGATCACATTTATACATTTGCGTATAAAAATGATAAAGGCCCTCCTTGTTTTAAACCTTTAGCTTAAAAAGCTAACCCAATTCAATATCCTTTGTTAAACCTTTTGAGCTAAACCCTTTTTTCTAGATAAACCCATAATAAAAAACTAAAATCTTTAATATCTTCACCCATCATAACTGTAAGTAGGCACTCTAACCATAATTTATGTCAAACTTATTTGGAGAAATACAAAAGCCAAGGAAAGTAAAAAGATGAAATGAAATTAAAGAGATTGAGACTTGAATTATGTGTTATACTACTGTCTCCTGATCTTAAATATCAGTATATTTAAAAAAGGAAAAGAAAAAAAGCAGTGGAAAACAAATTATAGAGTGCAATCTATATCTATACGGAATGACTTTGTTGACTCCTTTATGATTGAAATTGTGTCTCCACAAGTGGCTAGATGCTTTGCTAATGTTTATGATTTTTGACCTTTTCATTTATCAATCCTTACCTTTACCTATAGTCCAATACAACCTTGAATAAATCCCTTTTGATTTGTGCATGTTTATATTTCAAGTGGTGAAAAGTTGGTGAAAAAGCAAGCATATGGTAGAATATTTGCATTAGAAGAATTTGAATGAAATATTGAACCAATAAACACTAGAGTGATTTGGGTGAAATCTGATCTGTGAGAGTTTGCTATAATTATGGGCTAGTTTTTGAAATATGATTGCCTTAAATTGACTTTGTTTATATTTACTTAAATGATTAACTATGGGGTATTAATTGATTAAGAAATGTTTAACTCTTGAAGTGTGCACTATGTACTGTTGTGAGACTTGGAATAAAAAAAGTTGATTAGTTAGCAAATTGACAAGAAATGTAGTTTGTCGAAGATAATCAAAAGATTGGTGTGGGGGAATTTGATAAGTTATTATTTTTAGGCTAACTTTGAAAATAAATCTCTTTAATGTGTTGAAATTTTTATTTCAAAGTAATGGACTTGTTTCTTAATTGTTATTATGTGACTTTGATCACATGGGAGTTGAATTTGAATAAAAAAGATGTAAGAAAAGCAAAGGCAATTCGAATTTCTAGCTGGTAGAAAAGTTTTTGACTAAGCGTGGGCATGTACAAATGAAAGGTTTATCACTAGAGTCTAATTTGAAAGGAGATTCGATAGACTTAGGATTCTAATTATTTTGGGAATTACGTTGTTTTCCTTATGTGGGGATCTGCTACTTGATTTCGTGGGGGAGTGTATCTGATCAAATAACTTTAAAAAGGGAGGACGACCCATCTCAAAAATTGATCATTCACGTTCTTGTTTTCTTTTGGAGAGTTTTTCATTTTTTTTGAAAAAAGGGCAGATATGGAGACCAGATGTTCTGCTATTCTTTTGTCAAGTTTCATCGTTGTTATGAGTAGCTAAATCCTCTTTCTTAGTTGAAGGAAACCAACCTTATCATCTAATATGTGTGAGATTTTTTTAATAAAGTTTATTTCATGAACTAACATTAAGTGTCTTTCACATTACTTTTCATGATTGAATTGATTGATCTCTAGGGTGCACAAGTAAAAATTGGTTGGTTTAATTTACAGCTTGATTAGAACTATTTGACATTCAGTTTTGCTAATCCAAAGTGGCAAATAGGATTACTATCTTTTATGTTAGGGATTGGAAATTCTAAGAAAGATATTCATTTAGATTAAATACATATCATATGTGTATTATTTTGCTTGTTGATTCTCTTAGTCCTTAAAGCTATTAATTAATCAAACTTAAGGTCGTATATAAGTTGTTGGTTAATAAGAGTGATTATAATACATGTTGCTATTCATTTGATCCTAAGATAGAATACCATTCAATGAGTATTTGTTAATTGATTTAATTTAAATTTGTATCGATGATCTATATTAGTTTAATAACATAAGTGACCCAAAACTAAGGTTTGTTTATTAATTTTCCATATTTGATTATTTATGTTTATTTCTAATTTTTTGTCTATTTTAATTACTTAGAATTTTGTTATTTAAACCCCCAATTTGTTTTAGTTTTAACTCATGAAACACTTACTAACATATTTCTCATCAGAACTATCTCAACTCTTCACTAATTATATATATATATATATATATCATTATTAGAGTTGATATTAATTTAGTTGCAGGCGACAATATTTTCAAATCAATTAGGAGATCTTAGAAGAAATTGTATTCTATCTCTTCACTCTTTTTGAGAAAATTATCATAGTGGATAGAGGTAGAAAATCATTTCAAATTATGATTTTTCTTTATATTACATTTACCATCAACAATTGCAATAATTAGAAAATTTCTCTTCATTAACTAATATAAAATTTAATATTTAATAATTATTAGACTATAATTACTTTTAACTAATAAACAATAACCTATAAGAGCGTGGCACGTAGAATACTATAAAAATATCTAACAATTTAAAAATAATTAACAATTTTATCTTTCAAAACTTTTAAGGTAATATTAATATTAAAGCGAAAAAAATCAAATTCTATGTACACAAAAATATCATATATTAACATTAAATATTTCGAAACGTATAAAATTTCATCACTACATATATTTAATAGAATATATTTATTCTCGCGTGACCAAGTGTAAGTTTTGGTGATTAGGAAATATCACCACCTACTCGTAAACTGGGCAACTATCTCGAAGTTCTCATATTTATATCGAAAAGCACACATCTAGCCAGCTGGATGGAGCTTGGAAAATTTAATTAATGGCATGCCAACATAACGATGATTTCTTGGACTCAAAGAAATCATCGTTATTTCTATGTCCATTGCTGCTCGTTCAAAGTCGAAAGTTGAAAGTGGAGAATATTATAAAGCGAAAAGGTTGGAGGAAAAGACAATAGACAGCATATTGTAAGCTAAAAGTTTCAATTAATTAAGATGTCATCTTCAATTATAATGCATAATTATTGTTAAGACATTTTTTTGTATGCGGGCTACCAAATGCTTCTTTGTCTTTCGCTAATTCTGAACGTAAACGACAAGATCACATTAGTTGAGATGAAAAGAAGGAAATAGAAAACTAGGGAGAGGACGAAGACGAACAGCTTACCTAATACTACTTTGCCATTTGCTAACTTTTTCACAAATAAACAAAACATTTGTTGAGATGGAACATCATTTCACCATTTTAATATAACAAAACTCCTTTTTTCTTCAGTTTATATATGGAGGATTTTCATCCCTAACTCATCACTACCATTGCCAAGCAATTACTCCTTGAAATTTTCCACAATCCTTTTGATTACTGAAAATGGTTGATGCCATTATTTCTACTGTGTTGGGGGACCTAACCTCCATGGTCCTCAGTTCCATAAAAGAAGAGGTGAAGTTGGTGACTGGAGTCAATGATGAAGTCAAGAATCTTGTGAGCAATTTCAAGTCCATTCAGGCCTTGCTAGATGATGCAGAGGAGCAACAAGTGAAGGAAGCTTCTGTAAAGAATTGGCTGTTTGATCTCAAAACTGTTTCCTATGACATGGACGATGTGTTAGATGAGTGGAAAGCCTGGATTCACAGATCACAACTCGACCTTCAACACCAATCTTCGGATCCCAATCCCAATCCTCTCAAGGACAAGGTACTCTCCTTCTTTAGCTGCGTATGCTTTACTGCAAATGATATTAGTCTCCGCCATGTAGTTGCCGGCAGAATAAAAGAAATACAGCAAAGGCTAGATGCCATTGCGACTGATAAAGTTCGGTATCAACTTAATTCAACAGAAAAAACTGAAAAACATATCAAGAGACATGTGACTACATCTTTCATCGGTTCACAAGTAGTAAAAGGTAGACATGAAGAAAAAGATAAAGTCAAAAGCATGATCCTTGATGCCAAATCCAAGCTCCACACCATCTCTATTGTGGGGATGGGGGGGATAGGAAAGACGACACTTGCAAAATTAATTTATAATGATAGCGAAATCCAAAATCACTTTGATAAGAAGATGTGGGTGTGTGTTTCGCATCCTTTTGATGCAATGCGTGTCGCTAAAGCAATCCTTGAATCTCTTGATGATTCTTCTGTACATGATTTTAAAGAATTAGAAAATGTGTTGAAAAAGATACGAGAAATCCTTGAAGAGAAGAGATTTTTGCTTGTTTTAGATGATGTGTGGAATGAAAGTCGTAATGAATGGGTGGAATTAGAACATTCTCTCAACTGTGGTTTGTTAGGAAGTACACTTCTAGTAACCACGCGTAAAGTAAGTGTTGCATCGGTCATGGGGTGCAAGGACGAGAGTATCCACAGAGTAGGGACTTTGAGTTGGGAGCAATGTTGGTCAATAATTAGTGAAATTGCACTTGTTGAAGAGGAGCGTGAAAAGTTGGAGACTATTGGGAAGAGAATTGCAAATAAATGCAACGGTTTGCCTCTTACAGCTACTGCTATAGGTGGCCTCCTACTCTTTAAGAAAACTGAAAAGGAGTGGCTGAGGGTCTTGGAGAGAAAGGAATGGGAAGGTGATGATATTTTGGATCCTTTGAAGCTTAGCTATTATGATTTGCCATTACCATTGAAAAGTTGTTTCTCATATTGTGCTATTTTCCCAAAAGGTCAACCTATAGCAAAAAGTAGATTGATTGGCATGTGGATGGGTCAAGGTTATTTAAGGGGGAAAGAAGAAGATGAAGATTTAGAGATGATTGGTGAGACTTATTTCAAAAACTTAGTTGCACGTTCTTTGTTCCAAACGTCACCCAACAATGATGTCAATTGTACATTGCATGACATGGTGAGTGATTTAGCCCAAGAATTTACAAAAAATGAGTGCTCGGTTATGGAGTTCTTAAATGATATAGAGCCCGCCCAAAGTTCTGTATCTGCAGACCTCCGTCATTTAACTACGGTAATTGCAAAAGGCGTTCCATTTCCTAACTTTGTCTATAGTTTGAAAAAGCTTCGAACTTTGGTGATTGAATTCCTCAACTTTAATTCATCACTATCTGTTGTTGCTCTTGAGGGTATATTTAATAGTTTGACTTGTTTGAGAACGTTAGACCTTAGCCGGTGTGACGTTAGAGAAGTTCCATCGTCAATCGGTAGATTAGTTCATCTCAGGTGGCTTGACTTGAGCGGTAATTTTAAGCTACAGAAGTTGCCCGAGAGCTTGTGTGAATGCTACTATCTGCAGACACTGATTCTTTTGAATTGCGTGGATCTGGTTGAATTGCCTCAAAGGATTGGACAACTAGTCAATTTGATGTACCTGAAGATAAGTGGCTGTAGTAAAATAAAATACCTTCCCAAAGGTATAGGAAATCTCTGGCGTCTCAAAGAATTGCACGACTTTTACTTGAGTGTGCACGAGGTTGAAGCGTCTGCTGCTGATATTGGGAAGTTAAATAATCTTAGAGGGACTTTGTACATACACAGGTTGAGAAATATAAGAAAGAT
>JANIJH010000223.1:62236575-62252263 GCA_024520975.1 Erythroxylum areolatum | reverse complement strand
TTATTAATTAATCAAAATAATTACTAATCAAAGTTGGCGTCTAACATCACTCCTCAACGACCAGATAGTGTGAAGTAACAATCTTACAAAGACGGAACCTGGTTAAGGATAATGTATTATTACCTTCCATCATTACAACTCCAGATTATCCTAAGGTATGGTTTAACTGTCAAACCCTATTAGATAACCAGCTATGTTACATGTCGATCATTAATGATTGGTGAATGATTTAAGAAACTCCTTTTCCTCACTCATTCAGTCGCCCTAATCAAGGTCTTGAAACAACCTTTAAAATCAATGACAACATGTAGCTCAAACTCATTACATAGAGTCGATGGATCCCATCTTGACTCACCACTAATCAGATAGATACTTAATTATATCCAATGATCATTCAACTTTTTACACACTAAGTGTCCGACATAAAAATATAATAAGTGACCTATTGATTACTATGATGATCTCAGGTTAAAAGAAAAATATACATTTAAATCCTTATGAGAATATCACATTTGACAGTTCATAAGTAATATTAACCATTGGGAATTCTCAGTTTGATCAGTTCAATGATCATATCTCCATATGCATCATCTATATATGTAACTTAATAAATGAGATCTACTAATATCCATCCAATAGATACTATTACATATATACTAATCTAATCGAATCTTTAAAGTCTTTATTTGATGATCCTATGATCAAGAACATTTTTAGATTAAACCTTAAAGACTTGACTCTCATTATCATAATCTCCATTATGATAGCAAGTGTATAAATTTAATCAATGACTTATCATATTAGAATAAAAACAATAAACATAATATGATAATATAATCATTTTCCATGTTATTAAACAAAGTTAATAATCACAAAACAAAAAATGTTCAATCTATTACATAACGATTGGGTCATGGGCATAATTCCAACAATCTCCCACTAGACCTAGACCCAATCAGTCATGAAATTCAGCCCTATTTTTCACTTGTGTTTATCAAACTCCTTTGATCCAAGTGCCTTAGTGAAGGGATTTGCAACCATTCTCCATTCCTTCAACCTTTTGAATTTGAATGTATTTAATTAGATGAAACTTCCGTTGAGCATGTTTGGATCTTTGGTATGACCTTTGTTCCTTAGCTTGTGCAATAACACCAAAATTGTCACACAATAAAGGAACAACTTCCTTTATTGAAGGAATCACACCAAGTTCAGTTAAGAACTTTTTCATTCAAACAACTTCCTTAGCTGCATCGGATGCAGCTATGTATTCTGCTTCAGTAACTGATTTAACTACAATAGTTTTCTTTGAACTTTTCCAACTCACTGCTCCTCCATTCAAGGTGAAAATATAACTAGAGGTAAATTTGTTATCATCCTTATCTGATGCAAAGCTAGCATTAGTATAGCCTACTAGCTTTAATTCATAATCTCCGTATATGAGGAACTAGTCCTTAGTTCTTCTCAAGTACTTAAGGATGGTTTAACCACTTGCCAATATTCCTCACCTAGGTTACCTTGATACCTGCTCGCTATTCCTAGCACGTAGGCTACATAAGGTCTTGTATATGTCATGGCATACATGATAGCTCCCACTGCGCTGGCATACGAGACCCTACTCATGTGCTCTCTTTCTTCTAGGATTTTAGGACAATCCTCCCTACTAAGAGAAATTCCAGTGCCTATCGGCAGATAAAATTTTCTGGAATTTTCCATGTGATACCTTTTTAAGATAGTATCAATGTACATAGGTTGGGAGAGTCATAGTAGCTTCCTTAATCTATCTCTATAGATCTTGATTCTAAGAATGTAAGCTGCTTCTCCTAAGTCCTTCATGGAGAACTGTTTAAAAAGCCAAATCTTTGCCTTTTGCATGGCTGGTACATCATTTCCTATAAGCAATATGTCATCTACATACAGCTCTAGGAAAATAACTTTGCTCCCACTAACCTTCTTGTACACATATGGCTCTTCTTCGCATCTAACAAAACCGAACTTAGTGATTGTTATATTAAAGCGAATATTCCAACTTCTTGAAGTTTGCTTCAATCCATAAATGGATCTTTGTAGCTTACATATTTTATAAAGAGCATATGGTAATGTGAAACCTTCAGGTTGAGTCATATAAACATCTTCTTTAATCTCTCCATTAAGAAACGTTGTTTTCACATCCATTTTTCATATCTCATAATCATAATATGCATCTATAGCAAGTAGAATCCAAATAGATTTGAGCATTGCCACAAAGGAGAAAGTTTCATCATAATCAATACCTTTGATTATATCCCTTGGCAACAAGACGGGCTTTATAGGTTTCAACCTTCCCGTCTACTCCAATTTTTTTTTCTTAAATACCCATCTTCATCCTATGGGTTTTATATCCTTTGAGGGATCAACCAAAGTTCATACTTAGTTTATTCTCATAGATTCTAACTCAGATTCCATGGCCTTAAACCATTTCTCATGATCTAGACTTGTCATAACCTCTTCGTAAGTCTTAGGGTCATCATCAATATGTGGGATATCATCAGTATGATTATCCTCGTCACCTTGCATCATTAAGTTTAATCTATCTGTTGCACGACGATCCCTAGTAGACCTTCTAAAAGGCTCATGTTCAATAGGTTCTTCCTCTACTTGATCTTGTTATTGCAATGGCTATTGGAAAGGTTCATTAACTGGTCCATTCTCCTCAACGGTTGAGGTTGGTACTTTATGTGTTAATTTCAAGACATCAAGTAAAGGCTACACAACATGCATCTAATGCTCTTAAGCTTGTGTTGATTCGTTAGAATCTTGAATTTCATCAAGATCTATTTCTACACCATAACTTCCTCCATTAAGGAACTCTTTTTATAAAAAAGTTGCATTTTTGGCTACAAACACTTTGTGTTCAGAAGGGTGATAGAAATAGTATCCTATAGTTTGCTTGGGGTAGCCAACAAATCTGTACTTGTTATACCTTGCTTCAAGTTTATCTGGCAGCAATCTCTTGACATAAGCTGGACAACCCCAAACTTTCAAATGTTTTAGGTTAGGCTTACATCATTTCCACATCTCATATGGAGTTTTAGTGATTGCTTTAGTGGAAACTTTATTTAATAAATAGGCAGCGGCTTCTAAAGCATATTTCCATAGGAAGATCAATGAACCCCATCATGGATCTCACCATATCCAATAAAGTTCGAGTTCTTCTTTTTGAAACACCATTGTGTTGTGGTGTTCCTAGAGAAGTCCACTGAGACAAGATTCCATCTTGCCTTAGATAATCAGCACAATCATCACTAAGATACTCACCACCACGGTAAGATCTTAGTGCCTTAATCCTCTTACCAGTTTGTTTTTCAACTTCACAACGAAATCTTTTTAACATTTCAAATGATTCAGACTTGTGTTTCATAAGATACACAAATCCATATCTTAACATATCATCAGTGAAGGTGATAAAATAAGAATATCCACCTTTAACTTGAACTTTCATAGGCCCACATACATTAGTATGTATGAGTCCTAAAAGTTCTCTAGCTATCTCTCCATTTCCAGTAAAAGAAGATTTGGTCATTTTGTCTTTGAAACAAGATTCACAAGTTTCATATGATTCATAATCATATTGACCAAGGCATCCTTCTTTGTGCAACTTGTTTACTTTTTTCTCACCAATATGACCAAGTCTACAATGCCAAAGGTAAGTTTGATTTGCATGATCTCTTTTCCTTTTTTGACTAGAAACATTCATAATTGGATAAACAACTATTTCAGGTAAGACATAAAGACCATATTATAAATAATCACTTAAATATAATTCATTACCATGAAATATATTACATTGGTTATTCTTAAAGAATGTATGAAATCCATGCTTGTCTAATGACGAAATGGAAACAAATTGAGGAACATAATAACAATCTTCTAATACTAAAATTTTTCCCGTAGGCATAACAAGTGAAATAGTTCCTACAGTTAGGGCAGCAACACTTGCTTCATTCCCAACTTGTAGCTTAACTTCTCCTTTCTTCAATCTCCTACTGATTCTTAGACCTTGCAACATATTGCAAATGTTAAAGTTACTACTAGTATCTGATACCCATTTAGTAGAATCAATAATAGTTAAAGAAATCATGAAAACATTTTTCATAAATGTCCCACCTTGTTTCTTGCCTTTCAAAATAGCCAAATACTCTGGGCAGTTCCTCTTCCTGTGTCTCTTCTTTGTATAGAAGAAACATTCAGCATCCTTTTGGTCAACTTTCTTCTCCTTACCCTCGGATTTGTTCCAAACACCCTTGGGTGCAAGATGATTTTTCTAAGGCTTCTTCTTGCCCTTCCACTTACGCTTAGAAGAGTTACCAACCAGGTTCATAAACCCTGACACTTTCACCTTCTCAGACGATGCTACTTGATTTTCATAATCGATCAACAAGTTGAGCATTTCCTGAAGATCACAGTCCATCTTGTTCATGTTAAAGTTAACAATGAACAGTGAAGAGGTATCAGTAAGAGACTGTAAGATCAAATCTTGTGACAATTCTTTTCCTAGTGATAAGATCAAATCTTGTGACAATTCTTTTTCTAGTGATCACCCTAACTTCTTAAGTTGTTCCATAAGATCAATCATCTTAAGAACATGGGGTCCCACAGAAGATTTGGGCTTCAGTTCATACTTGAATATGGAGTTAGATAACTAGTATCTAGCAGTCCAACTTTGTGACCCATACATATTTTTAAGATGCTCAATGATCTGTGAAGGATTCATACCTTCATGCTGCCTGTAGAGTTCAGAACTCATTGATGCCAGAATAATATACTTGACATTAGTACTTTGTTCATTGTACTTAAAATATGCATCCAATGCATTAGCATCATCAATTCCCTCAGGAGGCGCTTCCTTCATGGGTTTATCGTTCACATTGATAAGTTTTTCATACATGAGAATAATTCTCAAATTACAATACCAATCATCAAAAGTGTTATCTGTTAGCTGGTTAGCATCAAGAATGCTTCGCAGTGATATAGTAGACATTTTGAGAAATCTAATAAAAAGAGAACACCAAAATAAGAACACAATCATATATCATTAAGACATGGACTTTTATCAAAAAGATATAAAATTTTTAAAACATGAATGAGCCATTTGGTTATCAAGTTGTTACTTATGCATAATTAAAGAGTGATAAATTTCCTATTTTATCGTATAAAATTTATAGTAGGCTCAATACTATTGATAAGTCAAATTATGTAGATGATTTTGGAATGATTTAGATTCAATTTGACTTACTGTTGATTGGAATTGAAGTTGCATTGCGTTAATTCAGTCACATTTTGATTGTGTATGTGATAGGTACAATCGGTTGATTTTGGGAGGAAAAGGGCATAACTTCCTTTGAGGCTGCTGGATCAAAACCAATCAAGGATGATGGAAAGGAGAATTCCAAGCCCTACAACTTCCGAGAAGACTCCGAGAAGAAATGAGGACAATTGGAAGGTCAAAGGCGTGGAAGTGTTGAAAGAGGTCATGTCCGTTAAACAGACACACATGCTCGTTTAACGGACATCAACTGGCAAGAGGCATTCCAGACCCGAGAAGGTCCGTTAAGCGGACCTGCATGTCCGTTTAACGGACATCAAGTGACAGAACACCATTTCCAGACCCGAGAAGGTCCGTTAAGTAAACCTGCATGTTCGTTTAACGGATATCAAGCGACAAAGCACCACTTCCAGACCCGAGAAGGTCCGTTAAGCGGACAGGCATGTCAGTTTAACAGACATGGGTGGCCAGCAGAATCCTGTTTCGAAAAGTTAGGTTTTTTGGAGTGTGCGAACTATGAATACCAGCTGTTTTTGACCTAAAAGGGGGGCTGGACAGAGATAACAAGAAAAACTACTTCTGAAGGCACTACAAAAGGAAAGAGGGAGGATTTTGGGAAAGGGAGGAAGGATTTGAAGTTTTTATGCTTGTTCCTCTGTTGCTTTCTCTCTCTACCCTTTCTAAATATTGAGCATTCTTGTATGTATGCTTTTTGTTGAAATGTGCAGGAACTAAACCTCATTTAGGGTGAGGGATGTAGCCTATTAGAAGAAAGCTTTGTATGATATGGATGATTGAATGTTATTAATGAAAATTTCTGGGCTATGTTCTTGAACTTCATTATTGTTTCTATGCTTGATCTCCATAGATGCATGTTTAGGAATCACTGGGTACTGAAGAGTTAGCCATGATTCATGCTTAGGAAGTTGAACATCTTTGGTTTAGAGTTAGAGATAACCTAAGCTAGGATGAGAACTTAAAGTGGTTTATGTTGATGGATTTGGTTAAAGAATCAGCACATTGAGAAATGGATGTTTCTAGCTGAATACTTCCTTGTACCTTGAGAAAGGATATGGATATAATAATGCCACAGTTTTCTTAGCCTGCATTCAATCAAATTCATATTGTTCAAAAGCATCTTTTAATTGGTGAACCCCTCTCCCTATTTCCAAATCAGTTATTAAACCCTTTTTCTGCTTGTCTTGTTATTACTTTCACGTAATTGATCAATCAAAACCTACTCTATCCATTTTTATAGTTTTCTATCGATAACATGCAATTAATTAGATTTAATTTGACTGGTGAATGAATTGGTCCTTGAGGGAGACGACTTTAGAATATTCGCTGTGTCCATACTAGGATGATTCTGTGCACTTGCAAAAAAATAGATCAACTATATAGTCCCCTAGTTGTCAGGTCGTTCCTATTAATATAGTTTAATTTATCCATCCAAGTGACGGAGAATTAATTAATATTATACTCTCTAGGTAGTCTAGGCCAAAAGTATAAAATTAAGTAATTTTTCCTCACACATGCATCATATGCAATAGAAAATATTAATTATCCTTAAACTACAAGTCACCTGGTCATCAAGTCATTTCTTGTAAACAAAAATAAATATTATTATCTACTTGGATGAATTTTTTTTTTTGATAAAATATCATATATTATATCAAAATAAACCCAATAATTTTAAAGGATCAAGATTTTAGATTATTAAAACAATTTTATTAACATTAGTGATCATATCACATTTTTAAACAACATTCGTACAAGAAACTTTTAATGTAACAATGTAAGTCGTAACAAATGCGCTATAATCAACGGTCAGTGTTCTATCATTGATGCAGAACTTTGGGGCGTCTACTCGGGGTTGACTCTGACATGGGAGCTCGGATTTCGAAAGATCAAATTAGAGCTGGATTCTAAATTGATGCGGAACTTTGGGGCGTCTACTCGGGGTTGACTCTAATATGGGAGCTCGAATTTCGAAAGATCGAATTAGAGCTGGATTCTAAAGTGGTTATTAATATGCTCTCGGATTCCACTACCCGAATCCAGTCCCTTAATCCTCTCGTCTTGGGCATCAATGAGCTAATCAATCGTAATTGGGTAGTTGTCTCCCACCACATTTACAGAGAGGATAATAGGAGTGCCGATTGATTCGCCAATTTTGCTGTAAATTTTGGATTAGGGATAACTACGCTTGTATCTGCCCTCTTGAGGGGTTGCTCGATCTTCATGAAGGACATTTCTGGGATTAGCCTTCCCAAACTAGTCTAGTTTTGTTTGGAGTTCCTTTGTAAACAAAAAATAATAATCAATGAGTTTACTGTGCACATCTTTGGTGGAAAACATTTGTCCTGTGCTATTTAATGAGTTTACTATGTACACAGTGGAAAGATAACATATGGAATTTGCTTTGCCATGGAAAGATTACATCTGTCAAAAGCTTTTAACCAAAAGCTTTTAAACAACAAGTTTGTATTAAACCATGCGTACAACATCTGACAAATGGATTTAATGAGTTTTCATTTTCTGTGAAACCAATTTCCCAGTGAAGCCAAGATGATCTCATACATATTAAATAAACAACTTCCATTTGTTAAAACAAGTAATGCAACAAAATATACAAATCATAACATTGGCAAATTTCAAGTATGATGTAAAACGTAAAAAATTGACTCTGACATCAACCGGTAGATCGCATACTTAGCCAAAAAAAATGTTGTTATAATCTTAAATTTATTTATTGCGTTTAATAATTATACTTATAATAAGAACTCACAAATAATAAATACCTGAAATTTATGAAGATTAGTTGATAGTAAACTTCAAAATACGAAATTTTTATGCATTCTTTACTGAAAAATACGTCTCGTTTTCAACGTTTGACATAGCTATAATTAAATTTAAAGAACTCTTTTTTCAAGAATAAAGGAAACAATTTTCTTTACTTTTCCCTTGACAATTTCAGAGTACAAAAAAAGGAAAGAGTATCTATATTCACTATACTATCTATTCAAGTGTTTTAACGTTTTTTCATAATTTGAAAAAACCACCCGCATCACTTCATCTTGATTTGGTTTAAATGTAAAACAAAACAAAAAAAACCACCAAGGCCTTTTACCATATGACGCCTTTTGCCCTTTTTTTAAATAATTATTATTATTTATAAAATAAAATAAAATTATTTTATTTTATTCATTTATTTTGTACAAGAGAATTTCAAATATTAATTATATTTTTGTGCTAGCAAAAAAATATAATAATATATCATATAGATTTTTTAATTTATTATTAGATAATTTATTAAATAATCATAAACATAAAATATTACATTCGTTAGTGTATGACCATATAGATTCATCACTAAGTTAGTAGTAATTAATTCAATTAATTACTAATCAAGGTTGGCGTCTAACAACACTCCTCAACGACCAGATAGTATGAAGTAACAACCTTACAAAGACGGAACCTGGTTAAGGATAATGTATTATTACCTTCCATCATTACAACTCCAAATTATCCTAAAGTATGGTTTAACTGTCAAACTCTATTAGATAACCAACTATGTTTCATGTCAATCATTAATGATTGGTGAATGACTTAAGAAACCGCTTTTCCTCACTCATTCAATCGCCCTGTCCAAGGTCTTTAAATAACCATTAAGATCAATGACAACATAGAGTCAATGAATCCCATCTTAACTCACCACTAATCAAATAAATACTTAATTGTATCCAATGATCATTCAATTATCATTTTTACACACTAGGTATCCGACATCAAAACATAATAAGTGACTTATTGATTACTATGATGATCTCAGGTCAAAGGAAAAATATACATTTAAATCCTTATGAGAATATCCCACTTGATAGTTCATAGGTAATATTAACCATTGAGAATTCTCAGATTGGTTAGTTCAATGATCATATCTCCATATGCATCATCTATATATGTAACTTAATAAATGAGATTTACTAATATCCATCAAATAGATACTATTACATACATATTGATCTAACTGGATCATTAAAGTCATTATTTGATGATCCTACGATCAAGAACTTTTTTAGATTAAACTCTAAAGACTTGACTCTCATTATCATAATCTCGATTATGACGACAAGTGTATAACTTTAATCAATGACTTATCATATTAGAATAAAAACAATAAACATAATATGATAATATAATCATTTGTCATGTTATTAAACAAAGTTAATAATCACAAAACAAAACACGTTCAATCTACCACATAATGAATGTGTTATGGGCATAATTCTAACACTCACAAGTCATTAACCGGCTATTGCATATTCTACAGACATGCCCATGAAAGACCAAGAAAGAACACGCGGTCAATCACTCATCCGCTGAAGCCGGATATCGAAGCATGGCAAGCACTCTATGCGAGTTATGGTGGATTTTGTATGTCCTACAACATCTGCAGGTAAAAGCAAAACTACCTATCCCATTTTATTGCGATAATATGATGACCATATATTTATCCAAAAATCCGGTCCTTCACAAAAGGACAAAACATGTAGAAATTGATTGTCAATTGGTTAGAAATGTTGTCATGGATGAATTCATACAAACAAATCACTCATCATCACAACATCAAATTGCCGACAGCTTCACAAAGTCTCTCATTGCACTGAATTTTTTGAACAACATTTCCAAGTTGGGTCTCGTTGATGAGCCATCAACTTGAGGAGAGAGTATTAGAATATACGACCCAATGGGCCTCATATCCAAAGACCATTGCATTTAGAACAAATGCTCAGTAGAGAAAAGACAAAGGAAAGACAAAGCATAGAGGAACAACGTGTAAAAATAAAATAGCAACAAACACAGTACATCTTTATTCGAGTAATATTGATTCACAATCAGTTAAAGAGAGAGAAATAAACCTAACTATGTATATATAGACCATGTACAACATTCAATGTATACAAGGGAAAGCAACCAATTTCTCATTCTCTTCTCCGATAATTCACTCCATTGCTAGAGTTTCTTGCAAATTTGGAGATTAGAATGCCTGCAACTTGACATTTTTCTCGGATTGACGCGTTAGAGCTTAAGTCAAATATTGGGAAGAAGAATGACCATGTTAAAGCGGAGAAATACTTTGATCTCCTGTCGAAGTTTTTGAGTCTTAAGATTAACAAATATGAATTCAACAAACTCTGCATTGGCATAATAGGGAGAGAAAATGTTCATCTCCATAATCATCTTCTCAAATTGATAAAAAACGCATGCAACTTTAAGATACCCCTGCTGAGGAAGAACAAATTAGAAGGTGTGCTTCAAATGGGAAACTACCTAATGGGTATCATAGAAGTAGTCTTCAGTCCCTTTTCAGAGACTTCCTCCAATCTCCACGAAAGGGTAGAACAGCACGTATTTGTGATCAAAAGTTCAAAGTTCGTACTAGCCCTATCGGTCCTCATGGAAAGAACAACAGTATTACATTTAAAGATTTAAGTCCTAGGAATCACGAGCAACTGAGTGCTATACAGTTACTTTCGTTGGGTAGCAAACCCCCAGGCCGGCGGAAGATGGAGAAAAGGATGATCAGGCTGCTGCAAGCCCTAGCATTCTCGGCAGGAGTCCTATTAGAGCTTCTCTTGGTATCCCATAGAATGCTAAAGGAGCGGGAAAAGTTCTTTATAGTCGATCAGCATCTTGCTGTCATTCCGAGATATGTCATATTACTGATCAGCTACCTGATACTGGCTCTTTGAGGAAAAGATTGGAGCAGAAATTGGAGAAGCAAGGAGTAAGTTTCTCAGAAGATTTTGTCAATTTATTGAATAACAGCCTTGATGTCTATCTGAAGAGGTTGGTGAAGCCTTGATTGAATCTGGCCAATTAAATATCTGAACCAAAACATATAGATAGACTACACGGTTTTGGTGCCTCTGGTTTTAATGTGATGCTCCCTGCCAGATATATAAAAAGTTCCAAGGGCTCCTGTGTTGCAT
This sequence comes from Erythroxylum areolatum, assembly GCA_024520975.1. Classification (NCBI taxonomy): domain Eukaryota; kingdom Viridiplantae; phylum Streptophyta; class Magnoliopsida; order Malpighiales; family Erythroxylaceae; genus Erythroxylum; species Erythroxylum areolatum. The sequence goes on along the minus strand of JANIJH010000223.1, from coordinate 62,240,965 downwards.
CTTTAGTACATTTTCAGGTTGCAATGGAGCTAAACCCCGCAATTCTCGGTGAAGAATGGCTAACACAGCTTGAGATATAGTTTCAATGATTTTAACAGTGTCACTGATGAAAGCCAAGGGTAGTTTAGGATCAGGTTGGTTAGATTGTACATACGCCATTTCAACTGATTGTTCTGGGTTATGAGTTGGTAGAGTATATCATGACACGCATAAGAGCCTGGTCATCAGCCCCTGCGGATGATACTAGATCGTTTCTTCAATTTATTGCCACTGTTAATAAAGGTTTCATTGCAGTTTGTTTAATTCTTTGTCAAGGGTGCTTTTGTACTTTATAATTCAAGTATTTATCATCTTGATCTCTACCTGTGCGTTTGTTGGGTGAATGAGAGTTTGCTGCACTGTGTTGCTTTAGAGTATAATGCATCATACTATTTGTTAACTACGCATAATAACTTTTGGCAAGATTTCTTTCCTACTGGGGCTCAGAGGATGGCTACATTCCTTTTCTCTGCATTCCGTTTGGCTTTTTCCGTATGCATTAGCACCACCATTTACATTTACGAATGCGAACTGTGTTGGAAAGTGCAGGATATTTGTAGCTTCAGGGAAACTTCGAGGTTGCACGAACAGCAAGTCGTTGTCATCAGTCGTTATACATTCACATCATTAAGCTTTGCATTTGACTTGGAATGCTGTGTATTTGCTCCTGTGCGTGTGTGGAGGGGTGGTGGTGGGTGTAAGTATGGGACTCATTATCGGTCAATGTTCTATTAGAGTCTTGTATTACTTGTTAACGAAGAAGAAAAAGTAAGACACCATATAGATCTCACACAAGGCCATAATAGACATTTCAATGCTAGCTGTACAATTCTGTTGTAACATAATGCATCTCAGCCCTTTATTTTATTCTGTACTTATTGACAAATGTATGGTTAATATTGAACCAACAATTGTATAAATGTGCATAGGAGCAAATAATAAAATAACACATATACTTCTTACACGGTATTAGAGCTTCCACTGATCAACGCCAAAAATGGAAGAAAACTCTAGATCATCAGCCACCACTCTAAACATTACATTATCATCCTTTGTTGATTTTTCAGCTCTAGCAAAGAACCTAAATTTCATCATACCCATCAAGCTTGATAGACAAAACTTTGTAAACTAGAGAGCCCAAATCTTTGCAGCCATAAAAGCCCCAGAGCTTGAAAACTTCATTAATACCGCACCTCCTCCTCATTTCATCACTGCAGACACAAATCAAGTCATTGAAAATGCAGAACACAAACCATGGCGAAGAACAAATCAACTATTGCTATGCTGGTTATTTTCAACCATCAGAGAAGAAGTAATAGGACAGGTAAACCATTTTAATTCATCCTACCAAGTTTGGCAAATTTGGAGAATCTTTATGCTCAAACATCTATAGTTAGAGTTCTTCAACTAAAGCATCAACTTTTAACTATTAAAAAGGGTTCAAATATCGTATCATAATATATACAAAAAGTTAAAACTATAAGAGACTCACTTCAAGTAGCACGACATGCAATCATTGAGTATGAACTAATATTAAGTGCTCTAAATGGTCTTGGTCATGAATATGATCTTGTTGTGGTTTATCTAACACACTCTATGAAAACTTCAACTCTACAAGAAGAGCAATACTCTTATGATGCATGAAACAAGAATGGAGCAGCTGAGCACAATTAATCAAAAAAAATTCATCACCGATTGCAAACTCTGCAACTTTCAATCAAAAAAATTATTGGGAAGAAGTGGATTTAGAAGAGGAAATCGTGGGAGAGGAGGTAGATGGAATGGAAACAAAAAATTTTGTCAACTTTACCACAAACCTGACCATGAAGCACTGAAATGTCACAAAAGGTTTGATGTATCATGGCAAGGCAACACTACCCAACCGTGGAGACAGAACACTTTCACTCAACAGACACAAAACAATGCACAAAACTATCCTCAATTCTATTTGGTTCAAAATTAGCATAGATATTCCCTCATCAGAATCAATCAATAACAACACATGATTTATAGACAGTGAGGCTACAAATTATGTCACAACAGACCTCAATAATCTGTCAATAAGTTCAGAGTACAGTGAAAAGGATCAACTCACTGTTCGTAATGGTAACTCTCTTCCTATTGCTAATATTGGCTTATCTTACATACATTTCCTCGATAATATACACACATCTCTAGCACTAAATAAAATTCTACATTTTCCAAACATAACCAAAAATATACTGAGCATTGCTAAACTTACCAAAGACAACAAAATTTCTGTTGAGTTTACTAATGAAAGTTGTCTATTTAAGGACAAAGCAACAGAGAAGATTGTGCTCAAGGGAGTGCTTTGGGATGGCATTTACAGCCTTAAAGACACCAAATAGCCCAACAAAATCAGGCCGGTCATGTAAACATATCCTACTCATAAGTTTAGTTTTTCATAACATAAAGTTTTTTTTCTCCTTTTAAAGGTAGTCATTGTGAAGCAAACATAGCATAGAAAATTTTCAATGTTTGGCATGCCAAATTAGGACATCCTTCCAACAGTATCTTAAAACAAATTATGAATTCAATGAAGTTCAACATTAATCTCAACAATCTATCCCACTGTAAGTAAGGAAAATTGCATCAACTACCTTTTCAAACTGATGACATAATTGCTCAAAATCGTTTAGATATCATATACTCCAATATTTAGGGACCCTCTCCATATTCAAATGAAGGACATAAATACTATCTTGTTTTTGTTGATGCCTACACAAGATTCACATGGCTTTATCCCCTAAAACGAAAATCTGATGCTCCATCAGTCTTTTTCAAATTCAAAACTAATGTTGAACTTCAATTGAAGAGAAAAATCAAAGCTCTACATACTAACATGGGAGGTGAATACAAAGCTCTCCCACCTTACCTCTCAAAACATGAAATACAACCACGTTTTATTCGTCCTTATGTTGAGAGTTCGACTAAGTCAAAGTAGTTTATCTTATCTTTTGTTATTTATCCTATCTTTTAGGATATTATTTTGTTTGATCAAATTTAAATTTTTGTACAGATTCACTCAAATTCTGTTGTAATCTCTGTATTTATATTTGTTGAAAATCAATAAGATTTGAGTTCATTCTTCGACCAAAACTCCTCTCTTTCATGGTATCAGATTGCCAATAACCGGTTCAATCACCATCTTCTTCCTTCTACTTTTTTTTTCCCTCATCGCCATGGCCAACACTACTGCAACTCCTATCCCGTCTATGCCGAACCAAATAACCATTAAGCTCACCCCTTCCAATTACCTACTTTGGAAAACACAAATGATGCCTCTTCTCTACAGTCAGAAACTTATTCACCATGTTGATGGTACCCAAGCCCCTCCCAAAACCATCGACAATAACCCCAATCCCGCGTATGAGTCGTGGTTTCTCAAAGATCAAATGGTGCTGAGTTGGATCCTTGACTTGTTGTCTAAATCCGTTTTGTCGCAGGCCGTCGGCGCAACCACCGCTCACGCAACTTGGTCAAAGCTGCAAATGACGTTTGCTTCCAGATCCCGTGCACAAGTCCGGACTCTCAAGGGCTCCTTGCATGCTCTCTCTCCCGGAGACGACTCTATAGTTACATATATGGATCGTGCTAAACGTATTTTTGATCAACTTGGAGCTCTCGATGCCGCTATTTCTGAAGATGATCTTGTTGATCATATTTTACGCGGCCTTGGTTCTGATTATCGTCCTTTTGTACGTAACATAGAGGCAAAATTACAATCTATTTCTTTTGATGATTTATTTGGTTTGCTTCTCTATGAGGAATTGCAGTTGCAAGCCACCAGTGAGACACTCAATCCTCCTGCCGTTGCTCATTATGCCGGCCGACAGTCTTCTTCTGCTACCAATCGTGGTCGAGGTCGTGGTAATCGGCGAAATGGTTCCTATTCGGGGCGTGGCCGAGTCACCTCTCCTACCACCGAACCCACTTGTTACAATTGTCGTGGCCGTGGCCATACAATCCGACAATGCCCCAGCCCCAAATATGCCGAAACAAATCCCAAGCCGTCAGCCAATTATAGCTCATCCCCTCACACCAATACCAAGCAGTGGATCGTTGATACTAGCGCTTCCCATCACTTGACATCAGAATTGGAAAACCTGGGAATTCATTCCGAGTACACTGGGACCGATGAAGTTACTCTTACCAATGGTAAAACCTTACCTATCTCTCTTGTTGGCTCAACTACTTTGTCTCTTAGTTCTCGTCTTTTTAATTTATCAAATGTTCTTCATGTTCTAGAGGCTAATCTTAATTTGTTGTCTGTTCCTCAGTTTACACTCACTAATGATGTCTCTGTTGAATTTTTCCATGATTCGTTTGT
>JANIJH010000223.1:62203218-62226485 GCA_024520975.1 Erythroxylum areolatum | reverse complement strand
TGCTAATGGGCCATGGATGTGTGGATCAGACCCGTATTAACCAATAGGTGCGTGACTGACTGATCGGCTTATGGGTTGTGGTGATTGGGCTCGGGCCCAATACAGCCGACCCGACCAATACAAAAGTTATTAACTTATCAGTGTAAGTTTGTTTCTCTGAATGACAAATCCTGTAAATGTGTTTAACCAACAATTTTACATACTATTTTCCATTGCATCTGAATTTTTGTTAGGAAACTCTGCCATTCTTATTAATACTTTATTTTACCTAAAGAGATTTCCACTCATAATCTAGATCTATTATCCTTGTATCAAATAACTCACGAATTTAATTATTAAATACTAAAATAAGATAATATAATTACAGTGTTATATTTAATAAAAGGACAAAAAAATTCTTTACATGCCATGATATTTATTTCATTTTTATTTTTTATAATGTGAAAATTATAATCATTATCTTTTAAATGCATATTAAATAAAATTTAAAATATACACATAATAACATGTAAATCACATATATTAAAAATATTATATTGATTTAAGTGACTCTTTAGAATCCAAACTCTTATAATACAAAGAATCTTTAATACTTAAAAACTCTTATAGAGAATTCATGCTGATAGATATATACTATTAACCATGCAAATGTAATAGCATAGTCTTTGGATGTTTTTGATTGAACAATTATTTAATTGTATTCAATTGGAGATTTGCATAATATGAAAATGTGTTAGTACATTTTGTATGTATCTAATTTGACAAAGTTGAGAATGATTGTTTTATACTGACTATTAAAACATATTCTTGAGGGCATTAGAAATAAGATTTATGTTATTAATCTTGATTTAGTTAATATGAGCAAATATACATTGTCTTGTGCTTTAATTCATTAAAGAATGAGTTTCAATTATCGGGACAATAATACTTGGTGAATTGGGCAAAGGCAATTTGTATTTGTAAAATATTAATTAATGATGGAATCCATGTCTCAGTACAGAGAATGATGATGCACTGTAAGTAAGCTTATAAGGTTTCATTGTGTAAACCCTGCAGGTAGATTTTTAATCCGACACACGAAATAAGTTAAGCGACAATCTTAAAGATTAAAATTGTTATTTCAATAAATTTTCAGTAACTTATTTTATTTGATAAGCATCTGTAATCTTAATATAAGGAACCTAATTTATTATGTTATGGAAAGTTAAAATTAATAGGAGTTCAATTACAAATTTTTAGTGGAATAATTTATGATTAATTATAATAAAAATATACTAGTTCTATATAGATTCTTCTTATAATTTTAGTCTTATTAAATTTTCCCTGCGGTCCCTGTTGTGCCTTAATTGTTTGAACCACACGTGTGTTATTTTTAATTTAAATAAGCAACAAATTATTTTAATTAAAAAATTTTATTTATTAATATTTTAAATTAAATAGAAAAATATGTTGATTTGAATTACAAACCGCATATAAAGGAAAAAAATCTGTATAATCTTATCGATAACTTCTTATACGGAAAGGAGAGATTTTTTTCGATATATATAAGCTTTTCTTCCTATCGAAGAGAAGTGATGATTATTTGGAAAATATAGAGAGAAAACAGAAACTCTCTAGAAAATACATGATTTATTCTTTCTATCCACCCAGAAACAAGGGTTACAAAAACAATTAAAGTTATACAACAGAAGGCTGTAAGGATAAGAAGATTTGTGGAAAGAAGTTTTTGTGAAAAGAAGATCAGTTAGTGATTACGAGCTTCAACAGGTTTTTCTTGTTTCGATTCTTGTTATTGGTTTGCCTGTATATGTATTTCTGATCCTAAGTTGCTTCCACTGTGAATACTATTGATTCCATCAATTGGTATCAGAGCCTTGGAAATATGTATATAGGCAGCCTATTTTTTTCCCATGAATTGTGTTTATAGTTTGTTCTTTTGGATGTTGCAATGAACACTTATGATTATGTGTTCCGGAAAAACGTTTTATGTACAGTGTATTTTATGAAATTGTTTTTTTAGTAAGGATGTGGAAAAGTTTTTCGTTTTTAATTTGTATTTGCTTCTTTTCGTTTATGTGAAAAACAATTTCCTATATGTTCCTGTTCAATTCGTTTTTTCAAACCATATTTGGCAGGACAAACAAGAACACATCTCCCACTTGTATAAAAATCGTTTTCATGAAAACAAAAAAGTATTTCTGTATTAAAAACAAAAAAGTTTTGTTGCTTAACGTGAAAGTTGAAACGTTACGTTAAGCAACACGTCGTTTTCTGTTTTCATGAAAAATAATATAAAACGTTGTTTTTTGCTTTCATGCAAGAGTAAAAACGATTTTTGTATTAACGTGAAAGTTGAAACTCTTGTAAATCGTTTATAACAATAAGCAAAATGGCAAACGTTTTATGTATATGGAAAATGGAAAACGATGTGTACATGGAGAATGGAGAATATTGTGTTTTGCTGAACATGAAAAGTGAACATCGTGTGCATCGTTTTTCATAAAAACATTTTTGTTGGAAATTTTTGTATGATTAGCATCATTTTCTGTTTTCATACGAGAGTGAAAATGTTTTTTGTTAAAAAGAAAAAGAAAAAAATCAAAATGGTGTTGAAAGTTTTTTGTGTTTATAAATAAACCATTTTTTTCCTTTCAGGCCCTGGGTGTTTCTAAGTTTTTTAAACAAGTCCGGAAAATTTTCATCTTAGCCTAGAAAGTTGCTGTTTTGTTGCAAAATAATCTAAAATATTTCTTAATTTTGAAAAATGGCCTAGAAATATTTTTTTTGCAAATTAAATTCTTTGTGAATTTTTTTATAAATTCTTCTGAAAATTTGTTGTTTATTAAATAATACAGTCCAATAAAATTTATTTTTTAATTAAAAAAGGTATTTTCCATTACTTGCTAGATGTGACTACTGGCATATTCTTTCCCATCGAAAGATGATATGTGTTTGTGTATCACTGTATCTAGTCTAGATTTGTCTATATTATTTTAACTCTCCATTTGAGTAATTTAATTAGGGGCATGAATTAGCTGTAATGATTTTTCACCTATAATAGTTTTCTGGCATGTTTCTCCCATCAAGTAGTGCATGTCAGTTATTTTACTATTTATGCATGATATATGGTTAGTTTAATTCTCCCATCGAGCTTGTTGTTCATGAATGTCAAATATGCATAAGTGAATTTTAAGGTCATAGTTGTTTTATTCATTTATGTGTTAAAATTCAGAAAATATAATATTGTTATTATGCTTAATCTCAGTTCAATATGACATCCTTCAATCCCCTAGCCAACATCCTAACCCAAAACAAGCTTGAGGGTCCTAACTATGTAGACTGGAAAAGGAATTTGGACATTTTGCTTATTGCTCAAGAGTACAAGTTTGTGCTCAGCGAGGTGTGTCTTGAAAAACTCGGTGAGGGTACCTCTGAAGAGGTTACTAAGGCTTACCAGAAATAGGTTAAAGCTGATGAGATGACGCGATGTTACATTTTGGCATCTATTTCAAATGTTTTGCAACATCAGCATTAGAAGATGGACACAGCTTATGACATCTTAGAGAATCTCAAGGGGATGTTTGGAGACCAGACTAGTGCAGCCAAGCATAATGCACTTAGGGAGATTCTTACTTCTAAAATGGAGAAAGGAACTCCTGTTAGAGCCCATGTCTTGAAGATGATAAGTCTTCTGAATGACATGGAGGTTTTTGGTGCTAAGGTTGACAAGGCTACTCAAATTGAGATGGTCTTGAATACTCTATCAGCCAGTTTTTCTGCAGTTTTGTTTGAATTATAACATGAATAAGATGGATTTTACTCTGTCTAAGTTGCTGAATGAGCTAGTAGCTACTGAGACTATTATTAAGCAAAAAGCTGCACCTGTTGTGCTTAATATTGAGCGAGGTTCTTCATCTGCCCAGAAAAAAGGGTAAGAAGAAAAAGGCTCACAAGCTTAAGCTTAAAAAGAATGGTGCAGCTAATAATGCAAATGGTGCTGTGAAAAAGCCCAAAGGCAAGTATTTTCACTGTAACCAATGAGGTCACTAGAAGTAGCAATGTCCAACCTGAATAGCCAAGAAACAACAAGGTACATCTCTTTTTTATTTACTGGTTGTTGAAACTTGTTTAGCAGTATTGAATACACTCTAATGGTGTGTAGACTTAGGAGCCACTAATCATGTCTGCAATTCTTTGCAGGATTTTCAGGTAACACACCAGTTAAGTGAAGCAGAAGTGAGCATTTTTCTGGGAGATAGCACCGAAGTTACAGTTTTAGCTGTAGGGAATGTTACTTTAAATTTCAATAATAATAGAACATTGCTGTTAAGGGATGTTTTGTATATTCCTTCAATTAGACGGAATTTAATTTCTGTTTCTAGTTTGAGTAAGAATGGATACTCAGTTTGTTTTAATGAATTTTATGATGATTCTGTCATTATTAAATTTAGAAAACAAATCATTTGTTCTGGCTCATTAATGGATGATCTATTTATTCTTAAAGATACACCTGAACTGCAACTTAATTATGAAGTAAATAACTTTGATGTCATTGTACCAATAAAAAGAAAACGTCCTATTGAATTCAATCACGCTTATCTTTGGCAATAAGGCTTGGTCATATTAATTTAGATAGAATTTCTCGGTTGGTCAAAGATGGACTTTTGAGTTCATTGAAAGTGGAGGCACTACCAACCTGTGAATCCTGTCTGGAAGGTAAAGTGACTAAGAGGCCTTTTCCCTTAAAAGGTAATAGGGCCAATGACGTTTTAGAACTCATTCATTATAATTTGTATGGCCCAATGGGTATCCAAGCTAAGGGTGGTTTTGAGTATTTTGTGACTTTCACATATGATTACTCAAGGTATGGATATATTTACCTATTGCGTCGTAAGTCTGAATGCTTTGAAAAATTCAAATTATTTAAAGTAGAAACGGAGAAGCGATATGGAAAATATATCAAGTTACTACGATTTGATAATGATGGCGAATACCTCTATAGGGAATTCATTGCTTATTTATCATAACAAGGAATTACTTCACAATTGTCTGCACCTGGTATGTCACAACAGAATGGTGTAGCAGAAAGAAGAAATAGGACGCTTATGGAAATGGTTAGATCAATGATGAGTTATTCAGATTTGCCAATTTCTTTCTGGGGATATGTAATTGAAACAGCAGCATACATTTTAAATTTAGTTCCTTTTAAGTCAGTATCTCTGACTCCTACATAATTGTAGACTGGGCGTAAGCCTAGTCTAAGACATGTTCAGATGTGGGATTGCCCAGCCCATATGCTTAAAGGGAAAACAGATAAGTTGGAATTCAAATCAGAGTTATGTTTCTTTATTGGATATCCTAGAGGAACGAAAGGTGGTTTATTTTATAGTCCTAAGGATAAGAAGATCATTGTTAGCACCAATGTACATTACCTTGAGGAGGATTATATTGTAAACTATATTCCCAAAAATCAATTAGCCTTGCGTGAGTTGAGAGGAGAAAACAAAACAGCTAGAACATTTCCAAAAGAACGTAAACCTGCATCATTCTTGGTCAAAGCTGACATTCCATTGCGTCGTCATAGTGGGAGAAATGTTAGTGGACTAGAAGATCAACATCTACCCCAACAGTCATTTCCTAACATTTCACTATAGCCCGAAAGTAGTGGGAGTTCTGCTGGGATTGAAACAACAGCTATTGATCCAAATATCCAAGAACAAGAAGTAGAAGCCCCTGACATTTCAATGCCTGTGGGTAAAGAAGGACATGTTGAGGTTCTAGACCAAGACTAAGATGCGGTCCCACCAGTCATCGACTTGCCGGCCTTACAACCGCAACCAGATGAAGGTGTGGTTGGACAGCCTGTAGTACTTTGTCGTAGTGGTAGAATGAGATGAATACCGATTTGATATACACTTTTGGGAGAAGTATTTGACAGAATCTCTGAAGAAGTGAATACCGAACTAGTATGTTACGATGATGCACTACAAGATAAAGATGCTGATAAATGGCTTGTAGCTATGAAATCTAAGATGGAGTATATGTATTCTAATCAAGTCTGGAAACTTGTAGAACCACCTGAAGGGGTTAAATCCATCGAATGTAAGTGGATCTATAAGAAAAAGAGGGGTGTAGACAGTAAAGTACAAACTTATAAGGCGAGGCTTATTGCGAAAGGGTATACTCAAAAAGAAGGGATCGATTATGAGAAAACTTTTTTGCCGGTAACCATGCGTAAGTCAATTAGAACTCTTCTATCCATTGCAGCTCATTTAGACTACGAAATTGAAAAATGGATATCAAGGCGGCTTTCCTAAATGGACATCTTGATGAATGCATCTATATGAAGCAATTAGAGGGTTTCATTGCTAATGGCCAAGAACATTTGCTATGCAAATTAAATAGGTCCATTTATGGACTTAAACAGGCATCAAGGTCTTGGAATATTTGTTTTGACTCGTCGATCAAAACTTTTGGTTTTGTTCAGTGTCATGATGAGTCTTATGTGTATAAGAAGTGGAATGGTAAGAAGGTAGTGTTTCTGGTATTATACGTGAATGATATTCTGATTATAGGGAATTGTGTAGGTATGTTGACTTCTGTCAAGGACTGGTTATCTGAGCGTTTTGATATGAAGGAATTGGGAGAAGCTGCTCATATTATTGGGATCAAGCTTATGCGAGATAGCAAAAAAATGAAGATTGGCTTGTCACAGGCACTTTATGTTGATACTATTCTTGCTCGTTTCAACATGCAAAATTCCAAGAAGGGTTTTCTTCCTCACAGACATGGAATCACTCTATCTAAAGATCAATGTCCTAATACATCTGAAGAAATAGAGAGGATGAAGGTAGTTCCTTATGCTTCTACAGTAGGAAGTCTCATGTATGCAATGTTGTGTACTAAACCTGATATCTGTTTTGTTGTTGGCATAGTTAGTAGATTTCAGTCTAACCCTGGGCGAGAATATTGGACTGCAGTCAAACATATGATCAAGTACTTAAAAAGAATTAGAGATTATATGTTGGTTTACTAGTCAGAAGAACTTGTACCCATAGGTTATACAAATTCAGACTTTCAGTCTGACAAGGACTCTCAGAAATCTACCTCAGAAAATGTTTTTGTCCTGGGAGGTGGAGCCATAAGTTGGAGGAGTATTAAGCAAACTTGTGTTGCAGACTCCACCATGGAAGCTGAATATATGGCTGCCTTTAAGGTAACCAAGGAAGCAGTATGACTTAGGAACTTCCTAATGGATCTGGGTGTGGTTCCAGTAATCCAATCGCCTATTACACTTTATTGTGGCAATAGTGGGGCGGTTGCAAACTCGAAGGAGCCACGGAGCCGTAAAAGGGCAAAACACATTGAGCGGAATTATCACCTGATACGAGACATAGTTAAAAGGGGTGATGTGATGGTGATGAAGATTGCATTAGAAAACAACCTGGTTGATCCTTTTACAAAGAGCTTACTAGCAAAGACTTTTGATAGTCACATGGAATGAATGGAGTTAAAATAATAGATGCATGGTTATTAGTCTAAGGAGGAGATTGATAGATATATACTATTAACCATGCAAATGTAATAGTATAGTCTTTGGATGTTTTTCATTGAATAATTATTTAATTGTATTCAATTGGAGATTTGCGTAATATGAATATGTATTAGTACATTTTGTATGTATCTAACTAGACCAAGTTGAGAATGGTTGTTTTATACTAACTATTAAAACATATTCTTGAGGACATTAAAAATAAGATTTATGTTCTTAATCTTAATTTAGTTAATATGAGCAAATATACATTGTCTTGTGCTTTAATTCATTAAAGAGTGAGTTTCAATTATCGGGACAATAATACTCGGTGAATTGGGCAAAGACAATTTATATTTGTAAAATATTAATTAATAATGGAATCCACGTCTCGGTATAGAGAATGATGATGCACTTTAAGTAAGCTTATAAGTTGAGCGACAATCTTAAAGACTAAAATTATTATTTAAATAAATTGTTAGTAATTTATTTTATTTGACAAGCATCTATAATCTTAACATGGGGAACATAATTTATTATGTTGTAGAAAGTTAAAATTAATAAGGAGTTTAATCATAAATTTTTAGTGGAATAATTTATGATTAATTATAATAAGAATATACTGGTCCTATATAAATTTTTATTATAATTTTAGTCTTATTAATTTTTCCCTGTGGTCCCTGTCGTGCCTTAATTGTTTGGACCACATGTGTGTTATTTGTAATTTAAATAAGCAATAGATTATTTTAATTAAAATTTTTTATTTATTAATATTTTAAATTAAATAGAAAAATCTGTTGATTTGAATTACAAACTGCATATAACGGAAAAAACCATATAATCTTTTCGATAATTTCTTATGCGGAAAGGAGACGTTTTTTGGATATATATAAACTTTTCTTCCTATCGAAAAGAAGTGATGATTATTTGGAAAACATAGAGAGAAAACAGAAACTCTCTAGAAAACACATGATCTATTCTTTCTGCCTACCTAAAAACAAGGGTTACAGAAACAGTTAAAGTTACACAACAGAAGACTGTAAGGATAAGAAGATTTGTGGAAAGAAATTTTTGTGGAAAGAAGATCAGTTAGCGACTCCGTGCTTCGACAAAATTGTCTTGTTTCAATTCTTTTGATTGGTTTGCCTGTATATGTATTTCTGATCCTGAGTTGCTTCCGCTGTGAATAATGTTGATTCCATCACATGCAACTAAAATTTGTAACCCCAATTATTTGAAGATTTTTGAAGGATCTTCTAGGATCACTTGAAGCACCCTAAAGATAAACTCATAATATTTGTTCTTGAATATGTACTCAACTTTACATATCATCCCAACTTAGAGTGCTAGTTCCATGATAGGAATTTGGAGACTCATCATGAAATCTGTTTAATAGTGAAGTTGGCAAGTTGTCACTAATCAACATGTAACCTTTTTGTTAAAAGCCAAAACTCGATTTCTTTGTAAAGTCTCTTTGGTACTTTGCGGTTTTGGCTTGGAATCAACCACAATAAAGATGACAACGACATTTTATATATAAAAAGAACTTAATAAAATATGACATTCCATGCATTGCTTAGGGAAAAAGGTACAGTTCTAGCACAATACACTCTAATCTATAGATATTGACTTATTTCCAAGATTAGAAAATAAAAATGATGAAATTCACTTTATTGGGTCATTTCACTGATTGAATTTTGCGAAAGAAAGAATGTAGAATTCATGAATTATAATTCTTTATGTTTAAACTAAAGATAGAAAGATAAAAGCAAAACATATTGTAATAAAAAGTTAAAAAGAGTCAAACACCTCATCAATAAGGTTGGGATAATGATAAATTATTCAACCCAACCTCTATCCTAATTGGATAATTAGCTAATATTCCTGTTTATGAATCCACAAACGAAGTTAAAGGGAAAGTAAAAAGGGGATAATCTTGCTGTTCACCTTCAAAAGGAAAAGAAGAAAGCGTTGGTTAGGTCAGATAAGTTCTGTAGCGGACATATCTCATACACAGAATCAAATTCCATTGATATTCCCCTTAAAATAAGTTTCTGATATCAACCCTGATCTATATACATCTGTAATGTCCCCACCGTCCTAGAATCTAATATTCATTTTCAAATATAGTTTATTTTCCCTCAAATATATAAAAGATCTTATCTTATGTAAGTGTCAGCAGACACGAAGCATTACTAGTTCTGAGATAAATATATATGTATGTGGCCAAGATGAAGATGAGAGAAGATGGTGGATGGAGAGGAGAGGATTGCCAATAATAACATTAACAAATTAAAAACAATATATCTTTAGTTAAAGGATCTCCAAAAGGTGGTCTCGAATTTAGTCCCAACCAACCTCTCCAGAGGGACCAAATAGTGTCTAAAAGCATGATGCGCTCGTAGATGTTAAATGCACGACTTTAAAAAGAGAATTCCTCGTGTAAATAACCTTGTAATGATAGTGTCGCATTTTGTACCGTTTTCAGTTGACTTGATGAGGATATATGTTGATAGATTTACTAGGTTTTTGTTAAGTTACATGTAATTTATGCTGAACTATGTTCTTAGTGGCTTGGAGTGGGAACAGAGCTAAGGTTTTGGGAGATGTCAAGTTTTTAACCTGTAGAAAGGTTTTTAATTAGTATAAGAAAAAGAGTTCTTAGTGTAGTTTAGAATCAAGTTTTAGGGTTCGACATTAAATTAAACTAAGGGTAAGAGTTCGATATTCAGTGATCATATCAAAAACTACAAAATTTTCCTAAACTAAACAAGTTAGTCCTAACATCAGCTTAATGTAAATTTAGTTATTTGGTATTATTTAAGGATGTAATAAAGTTTTGCGTTATAGATTGTAGTATTATAAGTTTGAATTTCAATTTATAATGATTATTTCGTCTACAATTATAGTGAAAATTACAATTTATAACTTAAAACTTTGGCAATACCTACTTATAATTATGTTTACTGCATATTTCAAACCACATGGTGTCTAAACTTAACCTACTAACACTAACCAATGGATTGACAATTTCATTAAGACCTCGCTCATGAGCTCTCATTTCAACCATGGAGGACATGTCAAGCTGAATAGCTCGCGACAAGAAAGTGCCTGGTTGACAAGCTTGGAAGGACAGCTCATAGACGCATATAATATACGTTGAATTGTCCAATATGAAAGCTGCTATGTGGAAGCATAGCACGATGTGTTTCTCCACTAACTTCAACCACATTAGTTACGTTAATCGCATCTCAAACATGATAAACAAATCATACCAATTAACGTTATCTAGATTCGAGATTCCACTAGCTATCATCTCCATCATCATTATTGGCGTGTTATGTAATCTTAATTGAATGTCACCAAATTAATGTTCCTTTTTTGTCGTTTGCTTTGGTAATAATTTGTCTTGTGATCGTGAAAGGGAACAAATTATTCACAGAGAGGACTCGGTGGTTGAAAAGGTTTTGATATAAATATAAATGGTGAGATGTGCCAATACATTTCTCTTTTATTAATAATTACTGGAATTGAATACTTCATAGTTTTAAATCATAAGTAGCTGATTTTTTTTTTTTGGTTACAATATTAACAGATCGAGTGAAAATTGCTTGACTAAGTAGAAATTAGTAGAATCTAAAGTTCTCTTTCCAGAAACTAAAAAGAAAAGAAGATAACCATTGAGCTCATATATTGTCTTATGTAAATATCTTTGACATTTGTCTTATTACAAGAATTGAATTTGAAACATTTAAATTTGATTTAATGAAATACGATAGGGTTAATTAAAAAAATCTAAAATTTTACTCAATTTTACAATTATATCATGAACTTGAAAAAAATGTTAATTAAATACTTAAACTTTTAATTTTTTTCAATTCTAACCTAACGTTAATAGTTTTGTTAACATTGCTGATATGATTTGTCACGTAAGAAAGAAACTCTAAAAAGACTTACACACATCAGACTTAATTAGGTTTAACTAAACTACATCATTTGTGATTGAAATATCTAAATCAAACTCGTTTTCTAAAACGTTGGAATTGAAAACCCTAAATCAATTCGTTCTTGCATATAAAGAAAAAAGGCTTAGGGTGGCAAATTGTGAAGTTATTCAAATTGTTACAAATTGTGTGGTCATCTCATACCGGTATGATAGAGTTTGATTCAGAAATTTAATCACAAAATAACTTAATTTAGTTAAACTTAATTAAGTCTTATGTGTATAAGTATTTAGGAATTCTATCTTATATGTGACAAATCACGTCAACAACATTTATAAAAAATATTAACGTTAGGCTAGAATTAAAATAATGAATATGGTTCAGATTTGAAGAAATTATGGTTTAGTTCAGGCAGACCTTATTTTGCTACCTTTCTATAATCAATATGCACTCTCAACTTTAGTAGAAGTCTGCAAAGCATGTGCTTGAATATGCCAATTTCACGATTTTATACCTCTTACCTATTTCGTTTTGCAAGAAGAAACAGCTCAATCAACATATCAGCGCTCAAGGTTCTCTGCTTTACTGATATTTTGATTACTGAGTTTTATAATAAAAATGAACAAACAAAAAGCTAATTAGTAACGGAACCCGAAGAAGGGTGAAGGTCTGGTCAATCTAAGATTGCCTTCATGACCATCAAGTTACATCTTCTAAGCACATATCAGTTCTTTTTAACAAGGAATTGTGAATATATCATAACTGTGATCAGAACATAATAAACTTTAGTGGTCATATGTTTATAGAATTATGCTTATATTTTAAGAACTTGCAATTGCTTTTCTATATCCGGGTTTTGTTGCTGAAGCAGATTACGTCTCAGCTATGAACTTCCAAGAGTGGGGCAAGTCAACACCAGCCACAGTCGACTCCACCATGGCTCAGCCTTTTTCAGCAACCCCAATGGACCCACTCCTCATATGACTTCACCACCTCTCACCGGCAACGCGTGCTTCCATGTCACTCTCCTGACCTCTCTATCCCTGGTCTTCATAATTCTAAACTCTCCAGTGACATCCATCCATTATTTTAGATTCTTTGAAACTCTGGAGAGAAAGTGATCGAAGATAGAGATTTGTGCAAGTTTTTATCTACACATAATACCCTACCTTCCATGTGAATGTGATCATTTTTCTCGATCAGCACGAGCAGACATGAATTTTTTATTTTTTATTTATTTATCCTTTATTAGCCTTTTTTATGCTAGCAACGTAACAGTGACAAATACTTCCAGCTCATTCTTTCTGCGACACACCATGAGACCTATACATGTAATGGAAATATAATATCCCTCAAATGATTCTCTGTCTAATATTATGATGTCTTATTCTGTCTTACGAATCTCATCCATTCATTTGTGCGAGTTCCGCGTTTATTTATGCAAGATCTATGTAGGATCCACATAAATAAATGGCTGAAACTCATGAGACAGAATAAGACACTATAAAATTAGACAGAAGATCCGGACTCGACATTATTATTCTCTCCCTCTGATAAATAGGTTAGTAGCGTGCTGTTGTGTAAGTACTACATTTAATGTGTACTGTATATTTTCTTAGATAAGCTCTATTTTGATTGTCTAGTTACCAATTTGTTGTATTTGTTGTTGTTATACTCCAGCTCTGATAGAATTTCCTAACTCCCTATTCACATGCCCAATTAAAAGGCTACAACCATTGTGTTGGGTCTTCTTTTGTGTGCTTGACAATTAAAAAGTCTACCGATTCATACAAATCTTATACATATTTACAAGGTATAGAAGAAGTCTCTTTGAAGTATTTCTTTAGACTATATATAACAATTTATACATTAGATCATCATCATCATCATCATACCTCGAAATTTCGTAATGAAGCGAAGTCTTGAGAGATCTGATAATACGTAACCTTATCCTTACATAATAGAGAGACTGCTTCTAGTAGACCTTCATGTAGATATATTTAACAAATTATTTTAAGATTAGTGGATAGAATTTACTTAAACATTAAATTAATTATTTGATAAGTTAATTATTTAAAATTAAGCAATAGAATTAGTCAATTATTTGATAAATAAATAATTTCAAATTAAGTGATAAATTTACTTACAATTTAATTGTGAACTCTTAAACTTATCCATATACATGAAATTCTGTAAAATTCATTAGTCTCAAACTCAATAAGTTAAACATTAGAAAGACTTGGAACTTAACCTCCTATCATCGGAGATCCCATTTCTAAATTTTTGCTTGTATCTTTGCGCAGAAGGTTCTTGATCCTCGAGGCTTTGCTTATCAGAATATTTCTGTAGTATTGCATTCTAGGTCCCGTGGCCAGTCTTTGAATTTTTGGAGTGTTTTGTGAGGTACCCACGTAATGTACGGTGAAGATCTAATTGTCGGTGGGGCCAGTTCATGCCACCTTCGTAAGCTCCCCTGATATTTAATTACAATACATAATATTTGTATAGATAATCGAGACAACTAGTTATTGGAGATATAGAATGCTTGTTGCATGTGATTCACCTTACAGCAGGCTGAACTGTTCTTTTTGATGATTGTCAGAAGCATTGTAGGGCCTTGTGATCCTCAACAATTGTAAGCATTAAACTAATGTTTAATAGTTGTGTCTAGGAGAGTTACTGTTATAGTTTTCTCCAAAATTCTTTTATCTGCCTGCATTGCTGGACTTGTCTGGGGCATCTCTTCCACAAAACTTGAATGATATTGGCCAATGCACTGGGATTTGTTTGGCATGCCTCAAACTCCAGACGCAACCTTTCTTTGGTTTCTGTGATCATATGTATGTGTCAGAGAGAAAGAGAAACAGATAAAGAATCTCAAATTCTTCTTCATCTATATTTTATTCCTTCTTTTGCAGTATATACTGACTGAGAATGTGAAAAGCAAAGGCCTTTCATTAGGAAACAAGCTGTTGCTGGTTGAAGATTTGGTGCAACCAGTAGTAGTACTGTTGGCCTTTTTCTGGAAAGGATTCTATTCTCTTCTGCTTCTTCTCCACATTCAAAGCATAAGTTTTTGATTCTATTCAAACTGTTACAGGTAATCAATCTTTCATCTTTTTCTTGCATTCACTTTTCCATGAATTCTGTGTTCTGAAACTTAGAATCTTTGGAAGAAAAGATACGATAAGTTCAGTGTGTCAATTTCATGGTATTGTCCATTTTCATGTTTTTGCCTTTATGGCTTAGCGCTCTCTGAACTGATCTCAACCAAGAACTTGTTCCATGCACTTCTCTATTGTTTACTTATTAGTTGTGATGAGTTTCTCATTTGTCTGATTACGTGCTCCTTGTAGAAGAAAAGGATTTAGGGCCATATGATTACAAGCAAAGAATAGAACCTTGCTTCTTTTCTTCATGGTCAGGGACTAGGGATCTTCTGTGTCTTTAAACTGCATTTAGTGTTGAGGTTTCATATAATTTGCCACTGAAGGTTTAATATGGCAAGTGTAAGGAAATGATACGATACAACGTTGATTTTTCGTATTGGAAGAGGATTTTGTGCCCGGAATTAAGTTTGTGGTCCAGGAATAGAAGATGAAAAAAAAAAAAAAGGGAAGTTGACAGACAGACAAATTATACAAAGTTGTTGAATGATGTTACAGATGCATAATTGTTCAATATTGCTTTCCTTTCAGTCCTTTTTGAACCTAGAACTCCTTATCATCGATAGAAGAGACCTCGTTGGTGTTTACCGTTTTCTACTCGTTGTACAGGTGAACAGCGAGTTGCAGAGAAATCTTCAATCTTTAAATTTGATCCTGATGAATTCCTGAGCACATGGAAGGGTTCTTCGATTACCAGTTACAATAAATATCTGGTTCTATAGTGGTTGGTTTAACAGCAGTTTCTATGGAGAAACTTCTCAAGCCTTGCGACAAGGAATACATGAGAATGGCCATGTTGAAGCACGAAGAAACGTTCAGAGAGCAGGTAACTCTTCCCCATCTCTTGTATATTCGGATTTTCAAACCGAATTGGCAATTCTTAGCCTGAAAATTCTGTTGCAGGTAAACGAACTTCACCGTTTATATCAAGTACAGAAGACTCTGATGAGAAGAAGTGAAAGTTATTATAGGCCTGATTCGAGGAGTGAAGAAACATGGAAATCGAAGAAAGGCATCAGCTTCAATCATACTATTAATGCTCATGATATGCAACAAAAGTCGATGGTGACATTTGACTTGGAGAGACCTGCAGAGGAGTATGTTGCAGAATCAAACGGCTACAGACTTTTAGACCCCATAAATGAGAGTGAGATCAGGCTAACACTAGGGCCAACGAGTTACAGCCGGGGAAAGAAACCTGAGACACCTCGGACTTCAGATTCAGGGCAAAGCTTTTGTTCATCTTCCACAGGATCAAGCCATATCAATAGGACAATTCAAGGAAACCGTCAAACAACGTATTCAACTAGAGAAGAAACCGTTCAGATTCCTGAAATAGGCTTGGAGTGCCAAGGTGGGAGTAAAAACAGTGTTGAAGAACGATTTACGCAGGAGAGACTGAAACAGCCTCCTTGGCTTTTCCAAGTTTTGAGTCTCAACTTGACTTGAAAATATCTGCCTTACTCTAATGTGATGAGGACTTTTTGGACTTGTTCCCATCCACTAGTTCCGTAATTGATGTTCGGATCTTTTTCTTTTTTCCTGCTTAGTTACTTGTTTGATGCGTGTCTTGTGTAAAGATAACCTTTATCCAAAAGGGTATGATTCGTGGCCCCATTGCTTGAAAGCCAATTACAATCTAATCAGTAAATGGGAATGCTCGACTTGCATCTTTTATGAACTTTCTTAACGTACTTAATCATCTAAATATAATACTGACATGCTTACAAATCATCACCTAAATTTTCACAATTTTCTAAAGCTTGCCAGCATCTATAGTCCTCAACCGAACTAGACTAACCCACTGAAAACTTTGTTGATTGAAAGAGCCAAAGGTTCAATCTTGAACAAGTATGATGATAGATGAAATAAGCATTTAACATCACGCTAATAACTTCATATATTATTTCGTTCGCAAAAGTAGAAAAGACCCGGTTGTATCCGGCATGATCACTTCGACTTCTATCAGTATGAAATTGTAATTGGGTTAGAACTTTGAAACCATTTATTTAGTTTGTATCACATTTTCTCCGATATCAATACGGATCTATATATACTTCTGCACAATGTACGTTCCCTGGATTTAAGTAGATCCTACGAAGCCACTTTTACTTTGTTATTAACTGGTATGTCTTACTGGAAGTGCACCGAAATATTAACTTGTGAAACAGGAGCAGCAAAATGGAATATAAGTCAGTGAGGGCCGACAGATACCTAACGCTTCTTTTTAGATGCACGAGAGACATGGCTGCCTTTATAGACCAAAAGAGTCCAGAGGGACCTTTAAAAATAACCATTTTAGCTTTTTTAAAGAACAATCTGTGGCTGATAACTTCCACTGTCCAATAGAAGTAGCAGGTGTCGATGTGTTTGTCGGCTGTGGCACAATGTTAGATTGCAGGCCTATTGAGTAAGAGTGATATGTGCCTAGCCTTACAGGGGTATGGATCCACCATAGGCATTCATGCATGAAAGTTCAGAAACTACATACCTCCTACTCACGGATTACCAAGAAGAAAGCGTTACTGCTAGCTGGCCGGCCCCTTGAGTATTCTTAAGACACTTTGGTGTTCATGATTCAGAAGTAGGAAAAATATAAAATTTGCTTGAGTAGGGATTCTTGTCATCAGAAATCAATATGGAAGCAGTCTTCATCGGGTAATTCTTGTAGCATTGGACTAGTTACCATTAACTGGAGTCAATCTGATGGGTGAGACCCTAAAACTAGTAAAGTTCTCTAATTCATCAATCTCTGGATCAGACATCACATAGAATATGTAATGAGACTATTATATACAGTGATATCTTACAAGAGAAGGAGATATAGAGAGGTATATATGAATTTGAAACAGACAACAGCTGATGTGAAAGGATGAATTGTTCAGAAAGAACCTCCCAAATTTCAGAAATATACCTATTTATCAGGATATGGAATGCCGCCGATCCTTGCTTGGCCTTGTTTTGGTTTTGGAATTGGAGGGTGTGACTCCATCAGCACGTGCGAAAGGATAAAGCTTACCAAGCTTTTTCGAGACTGAGTTTATGAATGATTTTCGAGGCAAAGGGGGTTTATCAGAAGCTGACATTGGGCTGCCTATAGCTGATCTATTTGTATATCTTTCAATTTCTCTCAACTTCATCTTCATTTTAACTAGTTCCAATTTCAGGTCTTGGTTCTCTCTTTTCAGGCTTGAAAGTTCATCAGAAACTGTGTCATTGGGACATAAGCTGAGTTTAGAAGGAAGAACAGGGGAATCTCCACCCGTGAAACCACCATTCCTAGCATCTCTAAGGCGATGTTGCTCGTAATAAAGCACTTGAACAACAGTTTGAACAGGAAGGCGATCATTTTGAGCAGCATGAGCACAGGCCTCTCGAGATAGTTTTTGGCAATCCATTAAACTGCAGACTTTCTTCCTCTCCAAATCGGTTAAAGCAGGATGAGCCTGTTGATCAAAACGCGAACTTATGATAAGGAAATCCAATAAAAGAACAATCGTGATTATCGCTATATGGGTTACTACTCTTGGTTTTCCATTAACTATCCTAAAGCTTGAAAAAGCTGCTTTAACAGATTCTGGTTTAAAGGATTCATCATAGCAACACTCGATGAATTTCAATATTCTAATAGAACATACTGCGAGATTTGAACTACATAAGAAGTTAATGAGGAAGAGTGCACCTTGAGGTAGATATCTACGGCTCTGTACATTCCATCATCTGTTACCCTTGATTGTTCTGGTACAAGTTCAGCAAGACCAATGAACTTTGCAACAGATAAGTTACGATCAGAAGCTATTTCAGCTAGGTAGTTTTCCATCAACTTCCCAATTCGTTCCATATCACTAGGCAACGGTGAAACAAACTCATCATCTGTTTGATACCCATATTGGCTCCCTTCTGCTTCATATTGAAGGTAATTAATCATTATGCTATGAACTGTGTCTACATCAAACAATGTATCTCCTGTGAATGAATATGAAGGGATCAACAGATCGTCCAGGACAGCTTGTCCTAATTGTAAGGCCATTCTCTTCTCCAGATCAAGCCGGCAAGCAACCGTTGTCTCCAGGAATATTGAAGCTCGGAGTAACATGGAAAGGAAACTAACAGACAAAGCATTCCTCCCTCTTGGAAGAAGACTGACTATTGTCTCTAAGACAACTCTCTTCTCATGTTCTTTATGTAGTTCAATCTTGTTCCTTCCCTTACCAAGTGTTTCCTGTTCCAGAAAGAAAGATTCTGAACACGTTAAACATATGAGACAGAATCGTCAAACCAAGTATTTCAGGTTGATATCTCACCAAACCTCGTAGAGCTTTCTGTGCATAGAGCATTAAAATAGGCCCAAGGTCATACTGTTTAAACCCTCTTGCCATCATAGCTGTCAGAACTCTTTGAAAGATATCAATCCTGAGAACTGTCAAGTCTTCAGCCCACCAATCAACAACTGTCTTTGGCTGACAAACCATCGAAGAAATTACGCCCTCAATTCCACTATCTGACCTACCTGTTGTAGAGAATTGGCTTTCTTCGCAGGCTATAAAGGCAACTGCATCTATGCATCTGCTTATCAATTTTACTTTCTCAGCCAGAGGAAGGAAGTTTTCTGATAGATGCAAGATGGAAACTGCACCAGCAAGGCTCTTAAGTGCAACTTCATTCAAATATGCTTCACTTCTTGCGACTAAATTCCCAACTGCGTAGTCCTCTGTCATCTCTAGAAACTCTGCCACACATCGAAGCATGGCAACGTTTTCTATACTCATTTCGAAGTTGATTCCATAGGAGAACTTGGCTGCAAGTTCAAATGCCTCTGCTCCACCAGGGATATCTGGAATTTGGATCTCAGAGAGATCAGCATCACTAGATTCTGATACCACTTTCCTTATGTATCCACACTTTGTGACCAGTGGGAACTTCAAACCAAGCAGGAGCAGAATTAACAAGTCATCAAACACAAACTACTATGAGACTAAGATTCTCCAAAAACTGTAGTATTGCTCCTTGATGGAAATTGGGAATACAAACTAAAAGACAACTCACAATTTACTACAATAAATATATTGCTATTTGTTCTTCAAGTTCATTGTGGTTAATTAAAATAGGAAACAGTAGTCAGGATTGACTTACACCTTATGCAATTTAAAAGAAGCTCCTCCAGCATGAACTGTGACGTCGCTGGGTATTTCCTGGGAGACAATCCTGTAAAAGTTCACGGTTGGACATCTGTTATTTAAGTAAAAAAAAACAGATAGAATAAATAACAAGAACCTGCAACTCTTTATGAAGAAAATGATAAAATAGAAAAGATAGGTATCGCACCATTCGCTATTTCTCTTCATGGCAGAGGACAGAAGCTCCGTCCTTTTGGCGGCCATGTTACTAGTACTTGTGGGCACAGGTTCTTTGTGACCAAGTTGTACGACTGCAGATAATAGAGGGATGCCTAAATGATCATGTCTTAATCAGGGACTCGATGACAAGCCAAAGCAGAGAGAAATTCAGATGGAGCTGGGTGTGGTGAATGAGCATATCTATCTACTACCCAACGCTTCGTTGGAAATTATATTGAGCAATAATAAGAGCTCAAGCTTTCTTTTCTCTAACACCATTAATGTTTAGTTACAGTATAGAATCCATTTTCAGCCTCAGAAACAACAATGAGCACTTGGTAAACTTCCAATGTCAGGCCTCTTGTCTGTTCCAATATTATCCACCTGGAAACTATTCATGTCCACAAAAGTACCCATCTTCATTTCCTGTTGCTTAAATGTTAAAAGGACTAGGCTTAGTAGGATGAAGACAAAGGTGGAGAGGAAAAGTAAAAGTTGTGGACTAATAAAAAGGGTATGCCTCATTCCCAATCCTCATATTTCAAGTCTAGCGATTTATGCTTGCCATTTTGGCACTAAGATATAAACAGAACCTATCAGATTGCAGTTAGTAGATGGCGTGACCCCTCCACAATGCTTAAATAATGAATATCAAATCTTTAGAGGTGGTCATAAAATTTTAGACACTTAAATATTAGAACCAACAATTAATTAGAACCAACTAATAGTTTATTTTTTTATAAAAACTCTTTTAGACACTTAAATATTAAAGTGATAAATTGAGATACTTAAATATTATAATGAGGAATTGAGATTCTTACTATCAATTTAATTAAATTCTTTACTTAATTTACTAAATTATATATTAAGATCATAAATTTTTAATTAATTTTGTTAATTTACTAAATAATATATCAAGGTCATAAAATTTATAAACTATATATTATCAAAGATTTATTCAATGCATGATGAAAATGTAATAATTGCAAATTCAAGAATGATATGTCTTCTTTTGTTATAGCTTACCATGTGTTCCCTATTAAGAACCCAAATTTTTGCATTCGAGTATTACATTCCGAAGTAAGAAGGAAAGGGAACAAACTTTCCTTCGATCGGGTAAAAATAGGTTTATGGTGAAGTCGTAACATGCCATCGTTAGCGATTGCATGATAAAATAATTTTTTTAAAAAAAGTTAAGGTCCCAAAGTCTTCCTTCTCATAATTTTAGAAGTATTGAACATAATAATATGAAGTTCCAATGTCAATCAACCACTCGAAAGTTGAACTATTGATATGGAAACATTCACTTGCAGCATAAACTAGGGATGCTTCATCATCTATTCTTGAAGTCGTTGTAGTTATATTCTTATCAACTTCATTATTTTGATAATCTTGCTTTTTATGATTCCTCTTTCACTTATAATAAAAACTTTAATGTGTCCTAGCTTTTGGCAATGGTGGTGTGTTTTTAAGCTTTTGTCACTTCTAGACTTTGATCGGTTCTTAAACTTCTCACATCCTTTGGGAACTCTGCTCTTGCTCCTTCCCCTGCTTTTTGCCAAGAAAGCCTATATGTTATCAACTTTCATCTTTTTTTTTTCTTATGGTTTCTTTATTGAACATACTCTCTTTAATTACATCTAAAGAAAACACACTTTCACAAGCTAAATTGCTTATCGTTACCACCAGTGCCTTCCAACTATTCGGTAACAAACTCAACAAGAACAAGACTTGAAACTTGTCATCAAGAGTAATCTTCGTTACTGTAAGCTTGTTGATTATATCCTAGAAATCAATCAGATGCTCTAAGACAAATTTCCTAGTTTTCAACTTCAAGTTTACAAACTTTTTAATCAGAGGGACCTTGTTATGGGCAATCTGCCTTTCTTGAAGTCCTTCTAGCTTTTTCCATAGCTTAAAAGGATCCGTTTATTGTGACACATGGTTGAATATATTGATATCAATCCATTGTCGAATCATGCCCTAAGTTTTCTGCTTCATCTTCTCTTATTCTCTATCTAACATCTTCTCATATTTTGAAGGAATAACGTCCTTCACACATTTATCCACATCAATAAGATCGAAGAGATCCTTACAGTACAAAACGTCCTCCATCATGGGCCTCCAAATAGAGAAGTTTGTCGACGTCAACTTGGCCATAAAGTTGTTTCTACCTTGGTATAATTCCTTACATGATTTAAAATAGTAAGGTATTATAAAACATTATAGTTATTGAGTATGCAAAAGGAGCTAAGGTCTTATAAAAAATCTAAATATGTATGTAACCAGTTATTCTTAATTACAATGATAATGGAGAACAAAACTGTAACATTTAAATAGGTGCTCACTATAGATAATCTTGTAGAATTCTTTTATTAAACTATTATCCCAATAATAGCATCATCATCATATGGTGATATTTTATAAGATGCTTAAACGATTGTCTTAGTGCAAGTATGAGATTGTTGATTTATGCTCTACAGCCAATCAATTGTTGTAGTTTGTTAATATATTGATTTAAAAACATTCTTTATATAGTACATATTCAGATGTATATAATAAAATTTATGAGACAAATGTACATTACAAATGAAATTATGATGAGATCATAATTATGATCTTCATATTGCATTTTTACATTGTCCATAAATTATTCTTAATCATTGTTCTATTAAAATTGGGTATTAATAAAACATAAAAACGTTATGTTTTTCCTTGTAAAAGAACCAGTCGATATCGTAAACTAAAGTACGGATATATTTAAACAAATATGTGGATACATGTTAATCGAGATGTCAATGGGTCGGCCCGGGTTAGGAATTGGGTGGCCCAACCCTATATATTTTCAAAATGAATTAAAAAATGGCGTCATTTTTGGCATTCCAGTCTTGCCACTAACCTAGTCGGGTTGGTCCATGCTCGGCCCAACCTCAGCTCATAGCGTGGTAGAGTCGAACAATTTTGCCCTATGACCCGCTTGTGGCCCGATCAACCGGGTCACAATCGAGCATGGACGGGTCAAAATTGACATTCCTATTTGTTAAAGAATGTTAGAATGTTTGCTTTAAATTTATGCATGTGCTTGTTACGTTTTTCATTTTAAATAAAAGTCCAAGTCAATATGTAATTCTATTATAAAGGGATTGTTATCTGTTATGTGATTCTTAGGGATCATGATTAGAATAGTTTATTTTTCTAAATTCTTGTTAGCTTTTTCAGCTATTTAAACTCAAAGATGATATGAAATAAATGAGAACCTTCTCCATATATCTCTTTTCTACATAAAAAA
>JANIJH010000223.1:62182484-62203118 GCA_024520975.1 Erythroxylum areolatum | reverse complement strand
TATTTAAACTCAAAGCTGATATGAAATAAATGAGAACCTTCTCCATATATCTCTTTTCTACATAAAAAAACCAACAAAGAACAAGTTCAATGAACTGACCTTATATGAAAATTCCATTTGAAACATTACTCGTATGTTTATGAAGATTTCCATTGTGATAATTGTATAAATGATCTTTAAACTTAATATCTTTAAAGTATCTTGATATCTCTAAAGTATCTCATATAATCATTATTATGTTTTAACGCTACTCATGACCTATTATAGTCAATAATAACTCAATTGGTGGTCATTGGATATAACATGAACAATATGAATGTAGTTGAGTAATCAATATATGATTCATTATCCTAAAGTGATTAAGGAATATATTCTATTATTTTCAGTTACTATTGATTCAGAAAATCTTTGACTAGAGTGAGATGATACTTTATAAAATATTTTTACAAAGTCATTAATATAATCAGCTAGTAATAATGGGGAACTAATATGATTCGAGTCAAAAAGAGTAGACATTAGTTCTATATACTATGTCTAATCAAAATATTATGTGATGAAATGATTAAATTATATAAAAATCATGCACGAAAAGGTTAGTTAAAACTACTTTAATATTCTTAAATATTTGAATGATTATGATTTGTTTTTTTGGTAATTAATGATTATGATTTGTTGCTAGACACTAACCTTAATTTATGGATATAAATTATTTAATTAGAAACTTAAAGATAAATTAAATGAGCTTAATTTTTAATTTATCTAATCTTATATATAATTTAGGATTATACTTTATATTTATTGTCAATATATTTATAAACCTAATAAGTCTCATACAAAAAATAAGCTAAGGAGAGAAATTTGTATTTTAATCAAATTATGAGATATTTAATAAATAAGAATAAATATAAGATATTGGATCTTCTTAAATCTAATTGGTACCTATTTCTAATTAAATTTTAATTTAAATTAGAGTTTTATTTCAATTAAATTACCAAAAAGCCTAAGCCCTATTATAGGTAGGTTTAAGTTTTAAAGGAGTATAACATTTTTTGCCTAGCCATCTCTATAATAATTATATAATTCTCTCAACATATTTTATAAATAATGTTAGATAATGAACACTTATGTGATTATGATGGTTTGAAATGAGCGAATGTTAAAAACAATTTAAGAGAATTAACAAGAAAATGATTAAGCTTCGAAATGTAATGCTAATTATAATTCATTTTTATTATATTTTATGCCTTAATCATTTTATAAAATTTAACGAATCTTAACTTTTAAAAAACCAAATGATAAATATTTTATTTATTCAATTACGCGCGTAATTGAATTCCACTTCGATTTCCTAACATTAGGTGCTCATATACGTGACCTTGTCCTTAATATTACAGCGAAGTTGAACATTGAAGACGATAAAATAACTTTGAATAATAGTTCAGACATTAACAAAAAAAGTTTGCAAACATCAGAAGTTGTGTTCTTTCTCTTGCCAATTATGCGCGTAATTGAATTCCACTTCGATTTCCTAACATTAGGTGCTCATATACGTGACCTTGTCCTTAATATTACAGCGAAGTTGAACATTGAAGACGATAAAATAACTTTGAATAATAGTTCAGACATTAACAAAAAAAGTTTGCAAACATCAGAAGTTGTGTTCTTTCTCTTGCCAATCCAAGTTCTCCTGATGTTTCATCCATATCTGAAACAATATTTACCTAGATTTTCAAACATCTCCTCATATTCTAATGTAGTAAAAAGGAAAAGTTAATGATAATCTCCAAGAAGTACTAAGCATGGACAGAATAGACCAAACTTGAAATTGTCTGGAAAGATTATTTCTCTGCTATTTAAGAGTAACGCTTTGTACTAGCGAAATTTTTACTGGATATTATTGATAAAATAAACACACGTAAAAGGGATTGAATTATGTATGACCTGAAAATTTTTACAAGTTACTACCAATTTGTATAAACTATAGCAGCCTGTTAAACTTTTAAATGAAAGGAGCCTATGAAAATTTAAAATGAAAAAATCCTCTTGCAAATTGAAAAAAACAATAACTATAATGCAGAAATGTAAAGATTAAGAAAAGAAAGAGAAAGATAACCATTTTACACTGGTTTAGCTTATAACCAAGCTTATGTCCAATCCTCAAGAATCTAACTTAATTATTTTACTAATAATCTCTAAGTAGTAATTTGGCGAGCCTCTTCAAGTTCACAAGTATATCTTTTTCAAGGTTTTTCAACCTTTTACACTAGTAGCATTTAACAAGCTTCTTTAAGCTCTCAACAAATGAAAATAGGTTTTACTCAATATGAGCTTCAATGAATACTGATCTCCCTCTTGATAGAGTGTTTTCACTTTCAAAAGCACAAAGGGTATAAAGTGTAACTTTTCGAGAGTAAGTGTTGATGCTACTGATGTGTTTATGAAATTTGGTGTATTTTCGATTGCAGTAGCTCTCCCTTAAATAAGAATCCCCTCCAACTAGCCCTTGCTTTAATTATAACATGGATTAACTGACTGAATCGACTTTGAATCTATTAATGCATCTATTTCACTATCTTTGACAAAATATTCAAATATCTGGTTGTTGGGATAATCTTTTAATTGTGTCTTAAGATCAACTATCAAATTAGGAGAATAGAAAGATCCTTTGACTGTGCAGAAAAGATAGTAACTTATTCATTCCAGATTTTGTGGGACCATTTCTAATTATGTGAATGAGGTTGTTAAGATGGTTCCTGCAAAAATAGGGATTATTAAACGCTTATCTTTTTATTTTAAATGAATACCCAACTTTTATAATATTGTTATCTTTTATGAAATAATCCAAATAAATTAGAATTTTGAAATGTAACTAACTTTGAAATATTATTAATTGTTATCATCAAAATCACTTTAACCTTCCACACTAGTAGTATTTAATAAACCTCTTTAAACTCTCAACAAGTGAAAATAAGATTTGCTCAATATGAGCTTCAATGAATATTAATCTCTCTCTTAATAAATTGCATTCACTTTCAAAAGCACAAAGGGTATAAAGTGTAACTTTTTAAGAGCAAGTGCTAATGCGACTGATGTGTTTCTAAAATCTGATGTATTTTCGAATGCAATGGTTATCCCTTAAATAAGAATTCCCTACAACTGCTTTAATTGAAACATGGATTAACTGACTAAATCGACTTTGAATCTATTAAAACATCTTCTTCACTATCTTTGACATAATCTTCAAATATCTGATTGTTGGGATAATCTTTTGACTGTGTTTAGAGATCGATTATCAAATTAGGCGAACAAAATGATCCTTCAACCATATAGAAAAGATAACCAGTCAATATTGTGGAACTGTTTCTGCTCATATTAATGAGGTTGTTAAAATGGTTTCTGCAAAATAAAGATTATTAATGCTTATCTTTTTATTTTAAAGGAATACCCAACTTATATAATATCGTTCTCTTATATGAAATAATCCAATATATTTAAATTTTGAAATGTAACTAACTTTGAAATATTATGGAATGTTATCATCAAAATCATTAATTTAAAAGCGTTGAGCTAACAATTGCTGTTCTTATAGTAAATTATTTGATGTGTATATTGGTGAATAGGCAAACTTATCTTAAATTTTTTAACATAAATTTAAATAAATTTAGAAGTAAAAAATTAATTC
The DNA here is from genome assembly GCA_024520975.1 of Erythroxylum areolatum. Lineage (NCBI taxonomy): Eukaryota > Viridiplantae > Streptophyta > Magnoliopsida > Malpighiales > Erythroxylaceae > Erythroxylum > Erythroxylum areolatum. The sequence continues at coordinate 62,199,436 of JANIJH010000223.1, read as the reverse complement.
CATCTTAAATAAAAATTATACGTTGACACAATAAGTTTTATTTTGACAAAATTTAGTAGTTGACTCATATTATAATAAGGAAAATTTATTTACACAACATAAGATCTTTTAAGGATTTATTCTTAAAATTTGTTTAAATAAAAAATAAATAGTAAGTTTAAGATTAATTTATAAATAATAAAATATTAAAGACTTATTTATTAGTAAATTTTTTTTTTTTGAAGAGATTTTATTATATCCCACCCTAGGAAGCCTCAGCCCAGCAGACGTAATCAATTGTATATAAATATCAGACGACGTAGCGTTTTGATGTTTAAGCCAAAGTTCCAAAAGTATCATCTTTCCAATTGTGTTTGCCTTATCCATCCAAATCAACCATTAGCTCCTCCCCAAAGCAAAAACCCCAACCTCTAAACCCCTCTCCACTGCCTTCAACGTTTATTCATGTAATCAATTTGTAACACAGGACTTCCATCAAATATCTTCAATTCTCTGAGACCTCCTACTTATGGAGCTCTCTTCTTCTTTCTCACAGCTCCCGAGACCCTCCGACCTATCGTTTGCATCCTCTTTCTCTCCGTTTCCTCTCCAGTTGCATCTCAAAAGCCATTTAGTCCCCAATCATTTCCGGGTTCTCTCTGTCGCCATTGATCCACAGGAGCTACCCCAGAACAGCCCACAGAGACTGCTCAAAGAGCTTCAAGAGCGCAAAAAGATAACCTCTCCCAAGAGAAGATTGCCACCCAAGAGGTTCATACTACGCCCTCCGCTCGACGACAAGAGGCTCACTGACAGGTTTCTTAACAGCCCACAACTGTCGCTCAAACAGTTTCCTCTATTGAGCTCTTGCTTGCCCTCTTCCCGCCTCAACAATGCTGACAAGACTTGGATCGACGAGTACTTGCTCGAGGCCAAACAAGCATTAGGGTACCCTCTAGAACCGTCGGAGAGATTGGGGGATGATAATCCTGCGAAACAGTTCGATACGTTGTTGTATATGGCGTTTCAGCATCCGAGCTGTGAGAGGACTAATGCGAGGCACGTGAGGTCTGCGCATTCTAGGCTTTGGTTCTTGGGTCAGTATGTGTTGGAATTGGCGTTGTGCGAGTTTTTCTTGCAGAGGTATCCGAGGGAGTCTCCGGGACCTGTGAGAGAAAGAGTGTTTGGGTTGATTGGTAAGAGGAATTTGCCCAAATGGATTAAAGCCGCCAGTTTGCAGAATTTGATATTCCCTTATGATGATATGGACAAGTTGGTGAGGAAGGATCGTGAACCGATAGTGAAGTGAGTATGGTTCTACTTCTCAATTATGTTTTGTCTAACTTTTATTTCTAGTTTCGTTCTGAAGTTTGGTAACATGGGTAATTTCTCCTCTTAATTGTGGTTTATGGGTCAAGTTTGTTTCTCTTCATGTGGTAGTCTTAATATCTTTCCTACATTGTTGGTCCATTAATTTAGACAATGAAGCGAGAAAGGATGATGATATCGACCTGGGAAGTGTTATTCCTGGTTTAGTGCTGACAATGTGAATGATTAATACATATGCATATGGCTGTGCATCTCAATGAAAGATCTTAATTGAGATTTCTCAGCTGCAGGAAGCATGAGGACACAATGATGCTTTTATTTTTACATGAGCATTATATTTCGACGATCGGGGAGCAAAAGAGGAGCATACTCATGCTGGGAGCCCTATGTCGTAGTTTATTGTGGTTGGGGGTTAAAATACGAATTTGAACCACTGTATTTAGTGGCGAATTGATAGCCTATTGGGATTTGAGTGCAACCAAAACGAATATTTAACATTGCACCAAGCATCAATAACATGGATAGTATATGGTATAGCTAGGGGATACTAACCTATTCCGTATAATGATGCATTGGTAACACAGATCGTTGAAAGTCGAAACTGTTATTTTGTCATTTATGTTTCATCCACATGCAAGTGATAATATCATGATGATGTTTAAATGGGAAGAACATGATTTGCTATGAAGTTTATATATTTGATAAGGTTGACATCAGAAGTAGAGTTGAGTAGAAATTTGGAGGCCAAGGACTTGTTGGGATGATGTACGTTGAATAAATTATAGTTGCGTTGATTAAGATCCTTAAAATTAAATCGGTAGGATGTTGTGCAGAGCCAATACGTGTCAATTTAACTTTTTCTTATGTGCCTGGACAAAGACATATTTCACACCAGAACAGAAGAAGGTATTGATCCCATTTCTGGGACATCTATTAATATTTGAATAGAGTGGCTTGGATTGGGACCCATATTTGTTGATAATACTATGCATCAGCTTCCTGATTCAAACTGAATCATTCCTTTAAATTTGATGATCTCCTCCAGTGGATTCTGAATGCCTGATGTGGTTAATGGATTTCACCTGTTCATAATGGCTTACAATTTATTAGCTTCCTGGTACACTATATTGTTGTTTTCACTTGTAAGTCGTCATTGCAGTATGTATTACACTGTGCATTAAGTTTTTCTTTTTATGACAGGTCAGTCTTCTGGGCTTTATTTGGGGCAATATATTTATGTTTTGGCATGCCTGAGGTATATCGTGTCCTTTTTGAAGTGTTTGGGATGGACCCAGAAGCTGAGGATTGCCAACCCAAATTGAGGAGACAACTTGAAGATGTAGATTATGTTTCTGTAGAGTTTGAAGGCAATCGGCTTAGTTGGCAAGATGTTGCTGCTTATAAGGCAAGCTTTATTTCTTTGTTCACTCAATTTATCGGATTATTATCACTTATACATTTAAAATAAAGGACAGAAATAAAGTGTTTTTATGGACATGTTTGTATAAGTTCTTAGGGAGATAGTTGTTGATTCCTTGTTCCCACTTTTAACCGTATATATATTATCTTACTGGCAGATTAGATAAATGAGTCTGTATATTATTTCTGTAATATTCTTTGCATTTTCAGCCTCCAGAAGATGCCCTCTTTGTGCATCCAAGGCTCTTTAGGGCTTGTGTGCCTCCAGGCATGCACCGATTCCGAGGAAATTTATGGGATTTTGACAGCAAACCTCAGGTTATGCAAAGGCTAGGGTACCCTTTGGCAATGACAGATAGAATTCCAGATATCACTGAAGCCAGGAACATCGAACTTGGACTTGGGTTACAGGTACCTCCTTTCTGTGTCCTTGATTTGGCATTATATGTGTTTGTATATTCAACTTTTGTATGCTGGGATGCATACTTGCATATATCCATAATGCCATTCATGTTATGTCCTTTGTGGATATATTATCAGTTCTGTTTATGGATAAAATTCATCTAAGACCAAAGTACGATTCTGCTGTCCTATAGAGCAGCAGTTTTGGTAGACTGGAGTATTGTGTGTTTTAGTAAAGAATAGAAATGGTTGAGCATATAGTTAGCAACTTGTATAACGACCTAGTAGAATGATCCATATAAACTGTATTGCGCATAACTGAATCCATTAGGTAAGACGAGAAAGTCTGAGATAGATAGTTGACCATATTGTTAGGTGTTTTGTTGCAGAAGAATATTTTTTTGGGAACAATAATGACAAAATAGAGGAATAAAAAAAATAAAGAGACACACAACTATTTAGGTGGTTTGGTGCAATGCCTACATCCACAAGCGAGGGCAGAATAAAATTAACTAATTAATTTGAAGAATATAGAATGTGGAGAGAAACACTCAAAACCCCAAAACCTAATTACACTATTTTACTCTCACTCTTTCTTCCTTGTTTCTCTTCTGTGAAACTATGCAAATAAATGGGTTTATATAGGTATGGTTTGGCTTCAAACTTTGGGGAGATAATGCCACATTTCATTGCCCAATTCCATTCAATTCACTTGATAGACAAGTGTGCCAAGTAATAGTGATTTCTTCCACTAAAAAAATGCTTAGATATGGACATGTCACACAAGTCTAAGAAGAAAGAATGGTAAACATGATGTCTTTATCATGGGTTTTGAAAAAATTCAAGGAAAACATTAACAAATTTGATACCATTCTTTCTTCTTAGACTTGCGTGGCATGTCTATATCCAACCATTTTTTAGTGGAAGAAATCACCACTACTTGGCTCACTTGTTTATCAAGTTAATGGAATTGGGCAATGAAACGTGACATTATTCTCACCAAATTTTGAAGCCAAACCATACCTGTATAAAACCCATTTATTTGTATGATTTCACAGAGGACAAGGAAGAAGGTGAGAGAGTAAAATAGAGTGTAATTGGGTTTTGAGTGTTACTCTCCACATTTTGTATTCTTCAAATTAATTAGTGAATTTTATTCTTCGCTCGTGGACGTAGGCACTCCACCAAACCACGTAAATAGTTGTGTCTCTTTATTTTTCTATTTTGTTGTTATTATTCTCTAATAAATATTTTTCTGCAACTAAACACCTAACAAGTGGTATTAGGGCTGCTACCATATTTATTTGGGATTTGTCATGGCAACGACAGAATTTGATATTGGGAAATTTGACCGTACTATGAGTTTCACCATGTGGCAAGTCAAGATGCATGTGATCTTGATTCAAAACGGTCTTCATCAGGCACTGTTGGGTAAAGGTAAATTACCCACTATCATGGATGAGGCAAAGAAGCAGGAGATGGATGATAAAGCCCTTGCTACCATTTAGTTATACTTGTCAAACGAAGTCTTACAAAAACTCAAGCTGGTTCCATAGGTCTTTGGCAATCTTCTCCTGCACAACTTATAGAATTTGACCACCAAACTGGTAGCTAAGCATTGACTGTATACACTCAGTATGGCCGAAAGTGCACCTATCAAATCTAACATTGACGAATTCTCTACCATTCTAATGAATTTAGAAAATATGGAGATTCCTTATGAAGATGAAGATCAAGCTCTTATGTTGCTTCGCTCACTTCCTTTGTCCTACAAGCACTTTAGAGATACTTTGATTTATATTCAGCAAACTCTAAAGTTAGAGGATGTTAAGGCAACTTTGTCTTCAAAGGAACTTATTGATAAAGAGCTTGGAACAAGTAGAAATGATAGTCTGGCAAAAGGTCTACGCGTTAGAGGAAGGTCAACAGATAACGGTTCTTCGAGCGGCCAAAAACCAAGGTCTAGATCCAAATCTAGATATAGGAATCTTGTTTGTAATTGTTGCAAGAAAAAGGGGCACATTAAGTCAGACTACTATAAATTGAAGAATTAAAGAACAAGCAGCAAAATAAAGATCAGAAAAATGAAGAAAACCCTGTTGAAGTCAGTGTTGTTAAAGAAGGAGTTTGTGATGTTTTCTCAGTAAGCAGAGATGGTGCCAAATCCACACAAAGGAGGGTTTTGGATTCTGCTTGCATTTTTGATATATGCCACAATAAGGATTTGTTCTCTACCTACAAACCTATTCAAGGTAAAGTTGTTTTGATGGCTAATAACTACCCTTGTGATATTGCTAGAATTGACACAGTCAAAATCAGAATGATGATGGTGTGGTGAGAACATTTACTGAAGTTCGACATGTTCCTGACTTAAAGAAAAATCTTATTTCTTTAACTACATTAGAAGATTTTGGTTGTGAATTTACTGGTGGAAATAGGGTTTTGAAATTTCTTAAAGGTGCTCTTGTTGTGATGAAGGGTTTGAGACAAACTGGTAGATTACATGTGTTGTAAGGATCTTGTAAGGATCTGTTGTTACAAATTCAATTGCCATCTCTTCATCTACTGTGTCAGATTTTGATGTCACTAAATTGTGGCATATGAAGATCAGACATATGAGTCAAAGAGGTCTGGATATTTTAAGCAAGAGGGGTATTTTAAGTGTTTAGAGTACAATAAAGATAGATTTCTGTGAGCACTGCATTTTCGGCAACAAAAAAGAGTCAGTTTTAGTACTACAGTCCATAAGACTGAAGGTACTCTGGATTATATTCATTCAGATCTCTGGGGGCCTGCTCGTGTTCCTTCTAAAGGTGATGCTCGATATATGCTTACCTTCGTTGATGATCGCTCCAAAAAGGTATGGTTCTATTTTGGGAACACAAGAATAATGTGTTTTCTACCTTTTAAGCAATGGAAGGTTTTGGTGGAAAAGCAAACAAACAAGAAAATAAAACGTCTTCGCACTGATAATGAGCTGGAGTTCTGCGACAGTGAATTTAATAAGTTCTGTAAAGATGAAGGTATGGACAGACATCTCATAGTTAGAGGGACCCCACAATAGAATGGTGTAGCCGAGCGCATGAATAGAACTCTGTTAGAAAAAGCTTACTGCATGCGATCTAATTTAGGCCTATCAAAAGATTTCTGGGCAGGGGTAGCTTCTACAGCTTGCTACTTGGTGAATCGTTTTCTGCCTATAGCTATTGATTGTAAGACTTCTGAAGAATTGTGGTCTAAAAACCTTGTTGACTACTCTGATTTGAGGGTATTTGTTTGCCTAGTTTATGTTCATGTTAATGATGATAAATTGGAGCCCAAATCTAAAAATGGCATTTTCATTGGCTACTGTAAGGGATATAAAGCTTGGTTTTCTAATCCTAAGACATCCAAAGCTATAATCAGTAGGGATGTTGTATTTGATAAGTCTACTATGCTTCACCCAAGCAATCCTAGTGCTTTTGAAACTAGTGTGAAAAATTCTGAAAAGCGTACGGAAGTTGAGGTGGAGAATTTGCCTTTAAAAGATGGTGTTTCAAAGCAAGACCAAGTTTAAAAGATGGTGTTTCAAAGCAAGACCAAGTTCAGTTGCTTGCTCCTATTGAGATCTCACAAGAGGAGCATTCTATCGCTGAACATAGGCCAAGAAGGGAGAGAAAAATACCTCAAAGATTGGTTGATACATATTATGTTGCATATGCTTCGGCAGTGGCACAAAAAATTGATGATATTGGTGAACCTTCCTCGTATTCAGAAGCTATTTTTTGTGATGATTCAACTAAGTGGCTAATCGCTATGCAGGAAGACGTGGAGTCTCTCCATAAGAATGAAACTTGGGATTTGGTCAAGCCACCAAAAGACAAGAATATAGTTTGTTGCAAATTGGTCTTCAAGAAGAAATATGGCATTCTAGGTGTTAAAGATACAAAGTACAAGGCACGGTTAGTTGCCAAGGGCTATAATCAAGCACATGGAGTTGACTTTAATGATGTGTTTTCACATGTTAAACATAGCTCTATTTGTGCCTTGCTTGCTTTGGTAGCTTTGATTCCTTCATGGTTAGTCACCGCTATTTCAGGAGCTAGTATGATAGTTGTGTGTATTTTAGAAAAGTTAAAGATGACTCATTGGTGTACTTGTTGCTTTATGTTGATGATATGCGTATCGCAGTCAAGAATATGTCTGAAATCAAGAAATTGAAGTCAGAATCGAGTAATGAATTTGAGATGAAAGATTTAGGAGCAGCGAAGAAAATTCTGAGTATAGAGATTCAAAGAGATAGAGTTGTTGGAAAGTTTTACCTTTCTTAAAAAGGTTTTATTGAAAAGCTTTTGGAGCGTTTTGGCATAAAAACGCTAAACCTATAAGTACTCCACTTGTTGCTCATTTTAGACTTTCTATTGCTATGTTACTTCAGTCAGATGATGAAATTAAGTATATGTCACATGTTCCATATGCTAATGTTGTTGATAGTCTCATGTATGCTATGGTGTGTACTTACCTTGATATTGCACATGCAGTCAGTGTTTTTAGTAGATATATGGCTAATCCTGATAAAGAGAGCTAGCGGGCAGTGAAATGGATTTTGAGATATTTGGAGCTACCACTAATTCTTGTTTGGAATTTGGAAGGAGTATTGGTTATGTTAATTCAGACTATGTAGGTGATATTGATAAAAGAAGATCCATCCCATGCTATGTATTTACTCTTGGAGATACTGCTATTAGCTGGAAAGCTACTTTGCAGTCTACTGTAGCTCTGTCTACTACAGAAGCAGAATACATGGTAGTTACTGAGGCGATAAACGAAGTCATTTGGTTAAGAGGTTTATTTGGATAGCTCAGTTTGAACCCTAAGGTGATTTTCGTCCATTGTGATAGCCAAAGTGTTATTCACTTAAAAGATCATATGTTTCATGAAAGGACGAAGCATATTGATGTGAATTACTATTTTGTTCACGATATTATTTCTCAAGCTTATTTGGAGAAGGTGGAGTAAAGTTCATTAATTTTCTGCATCGAGAAGAAAATTTAGGCCAAGATGGAGTTTTGTTAATGTGTGCCTTGAATTTTTTCAAAACCCATGGTAAAGACAGTTTTTGTCATCCGCTTCTTTCTTCTTAGACTAGCGTGACATGTCCATATCTAAGCATTTTTTAGTGGAAGAAATCAACATTACTTGACTCATTTGTTTATCAAATGAATTGAATGGAATTGGGCAATGACACGTGGCATTATTCTCACGGAAATCTGAAGGCAAACCATACCTGTATAAATCCATTTATTTGCATAGTTTCACAGTGGAAAAACAACGAAGAAAGAGAGAGAGTATTAGTGTAATTGGGTTTTGGGATTTTGAGTGTTACTCTTCACATTTTGTATTCTTCAAATTAATCAGCAATTTTATTTGCGGAGGCATGGCGCCCATCCACGTAAATAGCTGACTCTTTGTTTCTTTTATTTTTCTATTTTGTCATTATTTTCCAAATAAATATTTTCTGCAACTAAACACCTGACACATATAAACTGTGTCGCATGTAACAATGTATTTCAGGCACCCAGTTTCTGTTTCATTGATGAAGTGAAATGAGTTGGAGTTAGTTTTGAGTACCGTTAATTCAAGTTAGATTTTTTTTTCTAAAGACTATTCAGACTAGTTGAGGTAGTCATGTAGTAGATTAACTTTGTCATATGAAGAATTTATCTGTCCACTTCTGCTCTGATGTATTATTTATCTCTTGCACTATGACAGCTTTGTTTCCTGCATCCATCAAAACACAAATTTGAACATCCTCGATTTTGCTACGAGCGACTGGAATATGTTGGCCAAAAGATCCAGGTAAGGTGGTCGTCAACTCTTCTGTAAATGGAGAGAGAGGAGTGTTGGAAACCACGTTTTCCTTAAACTAATGGTTTTCTTAAGTGAGGCATATCTCCGACAAATTAAATGGTATATGTTGTCATTTGTTTTTAGGATCTTGTAATGGCAGAGAGGCTACTGATGAAGCATCTGGATGCACCCGGAAAGTGGCTACAAGAGAGACACCGTCGACTTCTTATGAACAAATTCTGCGGAAGGTACTTGAGAGAGAAGCATCTCCATGGATTCATAATCTACTCTGAACAGGTTCAAGATGCATTTGAGCACAATCGAAGGTTAAGAAACCCTGCCTCAACATCTGTTCAACAAGCCATCCACGGTCTTTCTTATGCCGTGTATGGTAAGCCTGATGTGAGACGGCTCATGTTTGAGGTTTTCGATTTTGAGCAGACACAACCAAAGCTTGTACGATGATTCTTGCTTACTGTATAACTCTTATAATACATCAACTGTTCTTTCTTTTGTATTATATATTCTTTAACGAGGCTTCTCATTTCTGTACAAAAACGACTTAGCTTAATGATTTCTTCAGACGGATTCTATGTTTTTTTTTAAAAAAAATTATAAAATTTTAACCATTTATTTTTCACCATTAAAGTTGAGAAATCAAACCTTAAAATTGGTCTTGGGTCCATTTGGTGAGAACACGATAAGTTCAGATTCCCATCTCAGATATTTTTGTTCTTCCAACTAAAAATTCTCTTTATTTATTTAATTTTTTCTTTGAGGATTAATAATAATTAAATATTCCAACTCGCAATTTTTTTTAATTCTAAACATTAACCAATGTGTCTTGTCATATAAGGTAGAGACTCTTAATATTTATACACGTTAGATTTAATTAAGTTTAATTAAATAACTTTAATTTAATTACGTTATTTTGAAATTAATATCCTTAAATTAAACTCTTTGTTTAAATTGCTAATTTTTTTTAAAAAAAGGTCTATATCGACAAATTAAAATTTCATTCAAATTATTAAAAACTGTGCTGTTATTGTCTTACACTAATACGACGAAATGGCCAAATAGAATTTCATTCAAATTGTTGTTGTCATCTTACATGAAAAAGTGTGTTTGTTGTCTCACATTAGTAAAAAAGTTTGATTAAGGAATTTTAATCTTAAAATAATATAATTTAGTTAAATTTAATTAATTATAACGTGTATAAATGTTTATAATTTTTGTTTTATGAGCAAGTTATGTTAGCAATGTTAACAAAAATGTTAATATTTGGTTATTATTAAATAAATTAAAAATTTAAGGATTATAATTACAAATTTTGGAATTTTTTTAATTAATCCTAATTAAATATATCGTGATTGGTGGATAGTTAATGGGATCGTGGCGCATGAAATGAATCCTTTCTCCTCATAGAGTGCGCCTATAGCGCACCAGCCTAACCTGCGCACCACCCCACTCCCACCCCCATCCTCCCAATCCAATACCCAACAATATCACACTACCCTTCCCGTACCCACTTCGACGAAGAATACGATATCTGCGATAATATCAACTATTGCTTCATCTCCTGTTCGGGTTCTTTCCTCTGATCCATGTCGAAATCTAGAGTCTATGCGGACGTCAACGTTCTTCGTCCCAGGGAGTACTGGGATTATGAGTCTCTCACTGTTCAATGGGGGTAATTTCTTTTTCCTGATCTTTTTTGGAACCCTAATCGTTTAGGTTTAATCTGCTTCCTTTATCATTTCTTCCACTTTTGTTCTCCGAATTTCTTTTGAGTGCGATTGGTATCGATGCTTTTTTGAAACTTTTAAATAATTTGGCCTCGATTTGTTTTGGTAGATTACCTACACTGAGCTAAGTGCGATTTTCTGGTTTAGTAGAGTACATCGGTCAAATGGATTCTACTTTTTGATGGATTCGATGGACGGTGTTGGATCGCTTGATGGGCTGTGTTACATGAAAATAATTGTGTAATTGAATGAGTGAAGCGAAGTAATGTGTTTTTGGTGTATTTGCTGCTATGAAGTCTTAAAACAGCTTCAAGATAGTGTTTCAAAAGAAATTTGTTAAGGAGTTACACCTCCAGCGTTAATAACATAATCACGCAAATGAAACCATGATACCAACATTTTACCAAAAAAAACCATGATACCAAGATACTTTCAGATTCGGATTGCACAAAGTTATTGACTTCACATTTGTTTTTGCGTTCTTTAGGCCTGTCTGTGTTAATTTACTCCTTGCAATGTGTTGCGTTATGATCAGACTTGATTAATGTATAATTCTGGGATTCTTGTACTTTTCATTTGTGTGCACTAATCATAGTGTTTTACTTCTTCTACATTGTTCTTGAGCTTGTTATATTGTTTTCAGCGACCAAGATGATTATGAAGTTGTTCGTAAAGTTGGGAGGGGGAAGTATAGTGAGGTTTTTGAAGGCATTAATGTGAATAGCAAAGAGCGGTGCATTATTAAGATTCTCAAACCTGTAAAGAAAAAGAAGGTGATTGTTTCAATGTTTTTATAATTTGTGCGTGACATAATTTTCAAGCTCTTTTACAACAATTCTTTGCTGCAAACCAAGTTGGGAAGTAGCTTGGGGCATAGTGTGATAGTTTATTGATTTCTCTGCAGATAAAGAGAGAAATAAAGATCCTGCAGAACCTTTGTGGTGGCCCAAATGTTGTGAAGCTTCTGGATGTTGTCAGAGATCAGCATTCAAAAACTCCTAGCCTGATATTTGAATTCGTGAACAGTACCGATTTCAAAGTTCTGTATCCCACTTTGACTGATTATGACATCCGCTACTACATATACGAGCTTCTCAAGGTAATTTATTTGTAGCATCTCTCTGTCCCTCACATAAATGATACATCATGAGAGTAGAATGAACATTTTTTAATAAATGAAGTTCTCTTTTCTTGGTACAGGCATTGGATTACTGCCATTCACAAGGAATAATGCATAGGGATGTCAAGCCTCACAATGTTATGATAGACCATGAGTTAAGAAAGCTTCGTTTGATAGACTGGGGTCTTGCTGAATTTTACCATCCTGGCAAAGAGTATAATGTTAGAGTGGCATCAAGGTTAGAATTTTGATGACATCTAATCCAATATCTTTTTTCCTTAATATGATTTGTAGTTATATGAAATGTTCCAATAATGGCCTGCACGGGAAAAAAATTGAAACTAATGTTGTTTTGCATAGCAGCAAATCAAAATCATATGGCATGTTCTCTGTCTCTAGATTATTATGTAAGACCATGTATTTAACCATGATCTGCGAGATTATTGAAAGGAACCCCCCTTTGTTGGTGGTATATATGAAAATTGAAGTGGCTTGATTTGTTTTGCAAAATTAAAATGGTATATATGAAAATTGAAGGTGGGTGATTGGTGACTTGCTAAATTAAAATGAGAATGATATATGCTTTATCTCTCTTCACTTTGGAAAAGAATTTTATGGCACAATTCTTCTGTTCCTTGACTAGCTCCTTTTTTTTAATGTTTATTGGATCATGAAGAGCTCACTTTGCTGGGATTATTTAATATGATTTATGTAAACTTCCAAAAAGTTACAGGTGCTTGGAGGTCGCGACTATTGATTTTCCCTGGTTCAGCTGTTTAAATTAGTTTTTCATTGTGGTAGATCTATGCTGAATTTCTAAATTTTCTTTCCTGTTTTTCAGATACTTTAAGGGGCCTGAACTTCTGGTTGACTTACAGGACTATGACTATTCTTTGGACATGTGGAGCCTTGGATGCATGTTTGCTGGAATGGTGAGAGTTATACATGGAGCTTTCATATGCCCATTCTTTTCTAGTGTTTCTAGTGAAAATCTTGTCCAACTTACTGATGGTGCTCACAATTGATGCAGATATTTAGGAAGGAACCTTTCTTTTATGGCCACGACAATCATGATCAGCTTGTAAAAATTGCCAAGGTAATAGTTCTTTTTTGTATTTATTGAATCTATTGAAATAATAAGCATGATAGGGCTGTAGAGCTGCATGTGATTTATTCAAAATGATGTTTTGTACAATCAATAACTGACATCTCCCTATGATTCCAGGTACTTGGAACTGATGAGTTGAATGCATATCTAAACAAGTATCATTTGGAGCTTGATCCCCAACTTGATGCACTTGTTGGAAGGTTGGTCAGTCGATAAAAGACATTTTATTCAGTATTGCAAAATCATTCCTTCATTCATAGAGCTAAGGTAATGCTTATATTGATTTGTGGTCTCCACATGCAGCATTTGGTGTGCTACATGCCATTTTCTTCATTTGATCTAAAATGTAACTTTAGATTAAATGGATGCCTCGTAGAATGAACTTGTAGTAGAGTGTATGATCTTTCTCTTACTTTGTTTGTTCGTTCTACTGCAGGCACAGTAGGAAGCCATGGTCTAAATTTATTAATCCAGACAATCAGCATCTTGTTTCTCCTGAGGTTTCTGATCTTTATTTAGTTGATTCTAGCTTTGCATCCATTGCCTTAAATTGGTCTTTAATTTTTTAATGGTATCTTTGAAATGCAGGCCATTGATTTCCTTGATAAGCTCCTTCGGTATGATCACCAAGATAGGTTAACTGCAAGAGAGGCAATGGTAATTCTATTTTGCCATGTTATCTAGTGGGAACGTCATGAAGCGCCTGCTTGCGCAGTTGCATTTTCCTGTGTAGTTCTGTTTTTTTTTCCTTTTTTCTTTTGGTTCTTATGGAGGTCTCAAATTCCAAAAGGAGCCTTGTACATGCACACACATTAGAGAGTTAGGTTTTTGAGTGTGTATTGTTGTTTTTCTTTCCTAGCTAGCACCTACAAATAAGAGAAGATGAGGTACCTTCTGATCACTTCTTTTTGAACCCAGGCACATCCTTACTTCTCACAAGTGCGAGCTGCAGAAAGCAGCAGAATGCGGACGCAGTAGGCATATTGCTGAGCCGCTGTTCACATGGGAATTGTCGGTGCATCGGAGGCCGTTACATGTGGAACTTGAATCATCCTTATGATAATCTTTGACACAGAACATTGAATTCTTCTTAGCTGTTGGTGGTTGCTGAATTTTGTATAATCTTTGAGAAAGAACATGAACGATACAGAACGTGGGCTGGACATTGATATGATAATCTACAATGTGTGATGCACGAGGTCAATGTGCGAATGTTTTGACGACCTATGACTTGAAAAGAAAACTACCCATCTGTCTAGACAATGCCAACATCCCAATTTGCACACCGCATGCATGTTATTCGCCTAGATTAGTTTAGTAAAAACGCTAGCTGCAATTCATTGATATTCCAAAATTACAGATTACAAGTCAGCGCTACTCATGCATCTATACCTCATGTTTGTTTGTTTTTTTCATTCGCCCTTTGAAGTTGATATACCAATTTAGTTGACAAGGCGTTGCATTTGTAATTTCTGATAAACGGCGGTGTTACGTTTTAACAACAAAGTTGGAATTCGTTTAGCCTTCAAGTGGCAGCATTGATTGGGCCATCGCAAGTCCCCTTCTAATGGTCCCGGCCGGCTAGAGTTTGATCCGAGCCCTTAATATCAATCAAAATTTACCAATCATTAATCAAATAGGTTTGAGTGGTTCAGCACTCTTATTTCTTAACCAAAAGTCTTGAGTTCAAGTTTTAGAAATGGAGAAAGCTGTTTGGCTAATACTTTATCCCTTATGAGCTGACCCGGTACGAATAGGGATTAGTCTGAAAGTGGATGACTTAAAGGCGTCTTCTTACGATTGAGACCCTATTATGATACATCGTAAGTTAACCCAAAAAAAAAAATTCCAATCATTTCGTTGATTTCCACTTTTTTTGTCGCATCATCATTCTTGAAGACTTTTAAAAGCCACAAACACAACCTCTAGAGCTTTATGTTGGAACAAAGTCTCTAGCATCTTTAACATGTGGCCAACACTAAAAGTACTCTTTCAATTGCACGTGGAACATTTATTCCTTGACACATGGACTGTTCCTTCTAATAAAACAAATGAAATAAAAGGAAACACTGGCGAGTAGTTAGCCATTGTCAACTTCAAGGGTATGAATTTCCTTTTAGTCACAAGGAAGAGTAGAATACCAGTTACTTAGGGAAGCAGAGGTCCTAGTTGATGTGTCTTGTTCAACTTTGGTTAGAAAATAGGAACCTTGCAAACTTGGAAAAACATCTTTCTTGATATTATCATGTACCAATCACCAAACCAACTCAGCCTAAAAGAACATATAAAGGACTCGAGTATAAGTACTCTCCACCGACAGAACTTGGTACTAGCGACAAGAGGCTTTTGTGTTATGTTGCCTATCTATTGCGTTCTTCCTCGTAACAGAGAATGGCTTAGGAGCACCAGACAATTAAACTATTGATGGGAAAACAATATGGGAAAACTATTGTTCTCAAGAGAGTTTATGCACATGTTAGAATAACTTGATAAAAATTCAGTAAAAGATAGTAACTTTTAATCACAATCATATTTTCATAAGAATTTTTTATTACTAAAATATATAATAAATTACATTTAAATAAAAAATAGAAAGAGAAAATATTAGATATTACCAGAAAACACATGAGCAATATACTCTCTCGATTCAATTAAGTAACAAAAATCAAGTTTTAACATAAAATTTTAAGACATAGCACACCCTGTTCTACTTGGAATGTTTCAACTCTGTTTTGTATAATCTGGTCCATAGATTTATATGATCCCACATAAATGTGTACATAAAGAGAGTTGAAACTGGAAACTGGAGCAGAGGATATGATCGATCCTACTCCAAATCTCCAAACTCCAATGATAGGGAGAGTCGTTTTCTAGTACCTCGCCTCAAAGGGCCCATTCTCAGGAATATGGACTATGGAGGGTTGCATTCACGTTCCTTTGATTTCACTCTCTCTACCCTTTACAACAGTTCTCCTCCAACCAAGATAAAACTTTCTTCTGTCTCTGCAATTTCCCCCTGCTTTCTCTCAGAACACATTTCTCTGCCTAAAGTTCATGGACTTTATTGCAACTATTATCTTCTTTGTTGTCCTCTTTTCTATTCTTAAGATCGTCTTGGTCCAAGATTGTAAACGTTACTCTAAAAACCAGGTCCTTCGTGGTGAACTCTCAGAGAAAGACACCATAAGAAGCTGTAATGAGCATGATCTTGGATGTGGGTTTCAGGGGAAGTTGATTGATGACAATGAAAAGATTGAAACTTCGAACAAAAGAAAGATTGATGAGATTGAAACTTTCGAGAATGAAAAGATTGAATCTTGGAAGAATGCAAAGGTTGAAACTTTCGAGAATGAAAAGATTGAATCCCGCGAGAATGAAAAGGTTGAAACTTGCAAGAATGAAAAGGCTGAATCTTGCAGTTGTCAAGGTGATCATGAGATTGGTGAGCAAGAGGGAGGGTCGGTTGATGAAGAGGATGATTGGGAAGGAATAGAAAGCACTGAGTTGGAAAGGAGTTTCGGAGCTGCTGTGGCGCTTGTTGGTTCTAAGACTAAAGCAGATATGATATCTAGTCTTAGACGTGACCTCAAGTTGCAGTTGTATGGACTTCACAAGATCGCTATTGAAGGGCCTTGCAATGTGCCCCAACCCATGGCGTTTAAAGTCTCTGCTCGTGCAAAGTGGTACTAAAATAAACTCCCTCATTTTAAAGTCTTTTCTCTTTTCTTTTCCCAATCATCTTTGTTCTGTTTTCTGCTTTCTCTAATGTTCATTGATGATACATTCCAAAGAAATCCAGATCTTCTTTTCATTGTTATTAAAATCTACTAAAGTTCGGAAGCTTCTTTAACTTCTGATAGTGTTTTTTTAATATGCTAGTAAAGGATGAAGAATACATGTCATGAATAAAAAGACAGAGATACATCAGCTGATCAATTATGTTCCATGACCACACCTGTAAGTGGAAAATCGAAAACAGAAAATGATTCGACCACGGTCATGGTGATTGCAGTTCTGAGTT
>JANIJH010000223.1:62166546-62182397 GCA_024520975.1 Erythroxylum areolatum | reverse complement strand
TTCAGGAAGCTTGGAGAAATGCTATGTTTACTTTATAGCAAACTTGCAGGAAGTATATTAAGTTTCAGGAAGCTTGGAGAAATGCTATGTTTACTTTATAGCAAACTTGCAGGAAGTATATTAAGTTTCAGGAAGCTTGGTTATTAGTAACTTTCTCCTTGTTGAGATGCATAGAAACATTAGTTCAGATTCTTGGTTTAATTAGAAGTAAATTGCTCCAGGAATGCCTGGCAACAACTTGGGGACATGCCTCGGGAGGTGGCAATGCAGCAGTATGTGAACATTCTTTCAACCAATGGACTCAGTGCTTCCAGCCTCTGCAGGGACCCCTAGAATAACCATAGCTAGCTTTTATTCTGGAAAACATAGTTGTGAAAATGTTCATGTTGGTTGCATCCAGGAAAAGCCTGGAGGAGTCTTCTTGCTAAGAGTAGGATTGTTAATAATGAACAAGAACGAAACTTGAGTTCCCCTGTAAATTAAATCTCCAAGTAGATCACAATTTATTCATTCCATTCTTTAAATAAAAAAGGAAAACAACCAATTTTTATTTCCAATCATTTAGTTTTCTTTCTAAATTTCCAGCTTGGTTAAGCTCAAATCATTATTACATTTAGTTTTCCAAACTTTCATATTGATTGGCAATCAGCAAATTGCATTAATTGTTAATTGATTATATAGCAATTAGCTAATAGCATATTAATATAGTTGATTTAACCAAGAAATAATATAAAAATTTTAATTAAAAATGTTTGATAAAATTAATTGTTTAGTATTAATTGTTTACGTATAAAATGACATACGAGAATATGATATGACTTAAAAAAAGATTTATAAGAACATGAATATTAACTATTTGTATCTTAGCATTTTTGTTTTAATGTTTACATAAGAATCTAGAAAGAGCAAAAGAAATTAATATTATCATTTTCTCTAATATTTTCCATCTAATCTTAAGAATACCAAAAGCTCTCTCAATACAACTTCTTAATGATGAATAAGTTCAATTTAAAACTTTTTGAGATCCTCTTAAATTGGCAAGTGTTAACTGAAGAATTTGAAAGATCACTAAAATATACTAAAAATAAACTTGAGAATGAGTTCGGTTTAATTATATTAGAAGTTTGTTCTCAAATGCAATACGAACGAACTTAATATGAAATTAGGTTTGTAAAAATGATATCGAATTAATTTCTATTTTAAGGAAATATGAATTTTTTATTATTTTATTTTTAATTTTTAATTTTTAAAAATTGAAACTATATTTTTAACATATCAAATTAAAATAAAATTATTTTGAAAAAAATTGTTTATATTAATCTCTTAAATTTAAACTTAGATAGAATTATTAATTAATTAAATTTGACTTATTAATTTTATATTAAATTGAATTGAATGAAACGCATTATACAAATTGTAATAATATTATATACTAAATATTGATATAAAAAGGGAACTAAATATCGGCTATATACAAAAATAATTAATGTAATATAATTAGATAACAAATTAAAAAATATTTATTTTAATTTAATATTAAATATTTTGAAGTTTTAATTTAATGCCTAATTTTTAAAAATTTGTATAAATTAAGTCAAATTGAGATAACTCTATTTTTCAAATAATTTGTAATAACTTTGAATAAATGCTCCCCGTCGTAACGTTTTTAAAATTAACGGATTGAGTTTAGGCCATATTTGATAAACAACTTATCAACTATTTTTTAACTAATTGAAACATTTTATTTATTTGACAGCTAATGGATATATTTAATAATAAATTGATTGGATTAGCTGATTAAACCAATTAGCTAATTTTAAAAAATATCAAGCAGTAGCATTTTGAGTATAGAACTCAAAATTTAATGTTACAAAAACCAATTTTTACTCTGTTTCAGTAAAAATAACGAAGTCTCCGATCAAAGCCAAACAAAAAATTCGAGATCCAAAACCGTTGCTCGGCGATGGGAGTGGTGGTGGAGAGCAGGGTCTGGGAACCGAGTCCTTGGATCTACCTTTTCATGTTTCTGGGTTGCTTCTTCTCTATTACACTCTGTTCTCGTCACTCCAAGTCTCTCTGCCCCTTCGATCGTTCCTCTTCTTCGTTTCTTCGTTTTCACCGGAAGTTTCTCTTTCTCTTCTCTCTCGCTTCTCTCATGGAAGGTCTCTGGTCCATATTCGGAGAGTTTGAGCTCCTTCATTACGGCTTTACCAAACGACAGATCGTTTCTTCGCTCTGCGTCGGTTACGGAGCTTCTCTCTTCTTCGGTCCACTTTTAGGAATGCTCTCTGATCTTATGTGAGTAAGGAAATAATTCTCCTTCTAGTTCGTTTCAATTTTCCGATTTTGTTTTTTATGCGATGTCAATTGATTGAGAGAGTGCTGGAATTTTTTTGTGGTTTTGAATGATATTGTGGTTTGTGGAAATTTCGAATGTTCGCATTTCGACGTTGATTTGTTGTTTGCTTCTTGTTTTGTAGAGGACACAAGAAAGTTTGTTTAGTTTTCTGCATTCTACACCTCGTCGTTGGCTCGTGGAAGAAGATTGTATTGCGACCTGGTCCTGGTGTATGGTTAACGAGTGTCTGTTTGTCTCTTTCCATGTCGATTTTTACATTCAGTTTCGAGGGTTGGGTAGTTGTTGAAAATGACAAGGTTTGTATCGCGGCACTTGTGTTTCTTGCTCTTGCAAATTTCCAGCTTTTTGTTGTTATGTTTACCTATGACCTACTTTGCACAAGATTGTGATACTTTACATTAGTGAGCAGTGATAAAATCTCATGAGTTTCCACTTTTCAGGAAGGACATAGACAAGATGCTTTAAGTGACACATTCTGGTTGATGACTTTAGTCGAGTCTGCGGCATTAATTGGAAGCCAGGTGCTTGCAAATTGGCTGGTAGGGAATAACTTGGAAAATGGCATCTCATCTACTTCAACTGCTACAATAATTCTAGCAATAATAGGCATCATATGTTTGAGTAGAGAGTGGAAAGAAGCACCACAAACTGCATCATCCAAGGATTACAGCGTTTCCTATGCACTTATATTTAGTGGTAAGGGTCATATCGCATTCCTTGCGGCAACAAGCATTGTGAATGTTAATAAAGGCATAGTGCAACTTTGTTTCAGTAACTTCATCCTCATGCCACAAAATATTATTGGATTGGATTTTGATTTGGCGAGCTTTTTTGCTTGCTAGATAAAAGGATGTGGCTGCTGGGTCTGGCTCATGCTTCCCTTCAGTTCTCAGTTGCAGTCTTTTGGATTTTGTGGGCCCCAACATTGGTGGTATGATCATTTATCCATTGAAAAAATACATAGTTAATTAGTGCAAACAATTAACATTCTCTGACTGATGAGAATTAAATCTGTCTGTTCAAGATGTGGTTTTTGTTTGCCAATTTATCCTAAGTGAGATTTCTTTTTCTTTTACTTAGACAGAAACAAAATTACTGAAAAGGTGACTGTTTCTTTAATACCTTCTAATTAAAATGTAGTTTTTCCTCAAAAAAATAACCTCAATTAATCCGTCTATGTACAGAATGTTTAACATTGAAGTTTGAAGAGGGCTTCAGTCATAACCATCTTCAATCATTACCTGTAACATATTGTCATTTATATAGGATAATTCAGGGGTATGGCTCTCTTAGAAACGTTAGATTATTGCTTTTTTTCTTGGATCCTATATTTAACATGATGGAAGAGCCCAAAGTGGACTTGATTAAGCTTTTAAAGGGTCAATAAGAAACACATTAAGTTCTTATTTGCAAATGTCTAAGAGGCTTCTATGGCATTCAATGTTAGGCTGATGGAAGAGAAGTGAATTTAGGTCTTATATATCCGTGTTTGATGGGTGCAAGAATGCTAGGAAGCACAATATTCCCATGGTTGTTGAGTGGTCCATTACCTGTTCGAATGGAGGACTGCCTGGTGTATGCCTTCGTTATTGTGGGATTTGCATTGTCAATAGTAGCTTATGATTATCAGGTATCTGTGTTTTTACAAGTATGTTCAGATAATGTTTTGTTCTGGTTCTAATAGATTACATGTGAAATCTGTTTGCGATACCTTTGATATGCAGGAAGTTGGATTTTTAGTTGCACTTTTTTGCCTCTTCCATGTGGCTGTTGGCCTGATTACACCTTCATTGGCGAGGTTGAGGACCATGTATGACAAAGAAAATTTTCTATTTTGATCTCATCGTTATTCAGATCAACTGCTTTTCAGTTAATTTACTTGGTTAATTTGCTTCTTTTCACCTTACCAGGCATGTTCCAAATGAGTTACGTGGTGGGATGATAGGCTTTTCTCTAACTCCTGCAAATGCAGCTGTTCTGTTTTTCCTATTGAAAGTGCGTTTTCTAACCTGGATCTCTTAATAATTTCTGTCCATTACTATTTGTCAATAGATCAAAACACCTTTACTTGGCCAATGATGATGTAAATAGATGAATTATCACTTTAGTTGAAGCTGTGGTGTGCTTTTAGTATTCACTTGCCTCTCTTCAGATTCTTATTGCTAACATCAATAACAGCTATGTTATACGAGGCTAAATTAAGAAACGTTGGACCAACATTAACTTCTCAAGGAAAAAGACTAGTATAATGTTAACCAGAGGGGAAGACCATTCTTAGGTATTTATTGGTTATTCTGACCGGTAATGAGTTGTTGGAAAGAGTTATGACCTTTTAGTGTTCACTATAAACTAGTTTTGGTGACATTCAATCAATGGTTAACAAAGACCTGGGAAGGACTGCCCTCGTGGTACAAACACAAGCATACCAGACATTTCACAGGAAAAGTTATATGAAACAAAAAAGTGACTGTTATCCAAGAAAAAAAAATAAGTACTTAAACGTGTGGGAGTTTATGTTTATCAATGAAAAGCATTTACTGCGTTGTTGAATTGTATGTCTATTTAATGTATCCACGATAATACTGCATTCCTTCATTGTATAGCAGACTCTGATAGACTTATTTGGTGGTTGTCGTATGTCAGAGAGGCAGCTATCAGAACATTGAGAATTCAACTATGATGGCATTTGCAGTTCTTGGGCTTTTCCTAGCAGCAGGCTGCTTGCAGCTTTTGAAGCAGTGGGGCAAACAACCATACCAGAACTGGCACAAGTTATGATATATGATCCTACTTCATGTGCATCAAATTTGATGCCCGATGCATTTCTGTCGTCTTTGTCGCTTCGATGAAGGTAGGTGAAAACGGCTGATTCATTGTATCAAATCTTTCTACTGCATGCAAGAAGCTACAATCTTTTTCTTTTTCTTTTTTTGTTTACAGGGGCTGACTAAAAGGAAAACTTCAGGGGATCGCACTAAAACACGAGGCATCCTAACAGCAGAGCATCGTTTGTGAGTTTTCAGATTCAAATGCATGTAGGAGAGCATAGTTTGTGAGTTTTCAGATTCAAATGCATGTTTCTTGAGCTGATGGTAAGTGAGCAGCCGTGCCATGAAAGAAAAGAACAAAAGCAGTACTCATAACAACAACACAACAAAAGTTGTTGTTCACTTGAAATTTTGAAGTAAACAGGGGGTTGGATGGGGGTTATGTTAAGTGACTGGAAAAGTTTCTCAAAAATAATAGTGCATTCATAACTAGTATGTTATTGACTTCGATGCTGTTATTACATTGATTCAAATACACCGCCACTCGCAAGGTACTACCGATGAATTATAACTTTCGGCTAAGTGAACCCGGGCCTATTCCGTACTGAGACCCATTTGAAGCACAACTGTTTGCTTGCTTTTATGCCAAAACCGGATAGATGGTATGATTTGTTCAGGGATAGAAGATGACAACCTTGTCCGATGGTGACTTAGCTTAGGAAGGACTGATTACAGTAAAAAGTAAGCGGATGGTTACTATCGTTTGTTTAAACAATCCTTCAGAGAATTTTGATGAGTCTATTTCCTTTGACTCTACCAATTATAGTTTTAAGTTTTGCCTAAAACAAAGATTAGAGTCAAATTCTATTGCTAAATCAGACGTTGATTAATTCAACAAGGCATGTTGTCTATCCAAACTTGGGTGCGTTGGGTGTAAGATTCCTCCTTTGTCTCAAGCTATTTATGAATTTTGTTCATCCGATCCAATATATCAAATGAGAAGCTCAATGGAGGAGTAGTACAATCTAGTGCCTATGAATGGAGGAGTCGTTAGATGGAAAGAGAGATTAGTACTTGGTTTTAACATGTATTGAGGGCTAAACTAATATATATAGGGCATTTTGTCATCCACGTTTAAAAGGTAGTAGAATTTATTACGTTAGAAAGGGTTGGCCAGAGATGTAAGAAACTATAGCAAACAATGTTTGATATATCAAAGGAATAAGTATGCATACCCGAGGTTCTCGCAACCACTTAAGAATTTTAAGGAATGTTAGACAGAGATCATCATGAATTTTTTAGAATCTATCAGCATCCAAGGAAACTTCGATTAGACTGATGATAGCAGACAATCTGATTAGATACTTCCAATTTATTTCACTTAAACATCAAATCTAGGCATAAAATGTCTCAAGTGTCTTTTATAACAGGAGACATTTAAGTTACAAAGAGTCAGCTTGCATTTGTCCATGGCATATCATCCTCAATCTGATGGCTATTGTAAACAAAATGTTAGAAACTTATCTGAGATATTTATCTGAAGATTCTGCTAACAAGTGGATAGGCTCGATTCCAAAGGAGAGTATAAGATCACTTGTAATCTAATCATTAGTTTAACCCTTTCTGATATCTTGTATAAACATCTACCCTCTCTAAATTTGTCATACTTGCCGAGGAAAATTCAGGTTCTAGTAGTGGATCAAATAATGTTAGTAACATTTTTTCTAACCAGTTTTCATCTTCTGAGAGCACAAAACTCATGAAACAACAAAGGGATAAGAGTAGAACAAGACGGAAATTTTCAATGGAGAAGCAATTTTATGTTAATTCACAACCATATAAACAACATTATCTTCATCGCATAGTAAATTACAAACTATCACCTTGTGATATGATCTATGATCTTATCAGATTAAGAAAAGAGTAGAACAAGTAGCTTTATAAGTTACAAGAAGCACAGATCTAGCAGCAACGTTTCAACATAACATATCACTATCCTGTACTTGTTTTGGATAGGAAGATGATCAAAAGTTATAATTAAATTGACAGCTCAACTTAATGTACAAAAATTGCTAAGCAAAACTGAGCATACTTTTTTTAAATTCAAGTCTGTCACCGGCACAATACTTAATTCAATTCAAACGCAAGGAAAGATTCAAAGACAAAAGGAAAATTATATCAGAAGAATATTCAGATAAAAGAAGGAAGTTCATAGGGAAATGATTACAAATAATTATCGCTCACTCCATCTCCTCCTTGAGCTATTTAATCCTGAAGCCATAAGGGTGATTTACGTATTTTGCTGCTTCTTCCAACTGACTCTGGCATCTTTTCCTCACTTCTCGAATCAGCAGCCATGTGTACCCCTTCCAATAACGATCGTAGTATAACACTCAACTCTTCATTCAGTGGTCAAATGGTTCAGTAAAAGAACTGAAAAGAAATCTCTCTGAGATTGCGAAAAGAGCTTACTCAAACAAACCTTGTAGACGTGATTTTGGAAGGAGATACTATTGAAAAAGAGAAGGTTAAACGGGAACTACAGGGGAAAATGAAATGAAATAAAGGAACTGACGTCGCAGAGAGTAATACAAAACGTTGTATTACTTTTATTCTTCTTTAAACAACTGGCCACATGACTTCTTATGAATGAATATTTGACTGTTGTATTAATCGTTGTTCTAACAGTCCAGGAATGACTAACATCTGTATGAAACTTTCTCTTTTCTTCCTTTCCGAATCCTTCTCTTTATCTGGAAAAGCAACCACTTCACACATAATTTCCTGTAAAGAAACAGCTTTCACGTTGTGCAAGCTGCATCTCCAGCCACATCACACACACCAGAAAAGAGCTAAACTTTGGACATCCCTTTGAGCAAAAACCATTATGTCAGCGTCTGATAACTGCTTTATGTGCATTCCATCTGTTGAATGTTCTATTCTTGAGGTTCCAGGTCTTGGAGGACTCTGTTTAGTACCTTCGACAGTACTTGGACTTCCAATTGGGGCTGCAAATTTTGATCCTCCCAAGATAAGTCACAATGAAGACCTTTTGAACACAAATAGTGAGAGAAATACATCTAGAACTCACTTACCCATCATAGACTTGAAGAAAAGCATCCAGGGAAATTTCACAAGTAGAATTTCATGTCACCTAATTAAAGCAGGAGCTGCATGTGGAGAATCACACTTCATGCAGACAGGCAACTGTATTCTACGTTCCAAATTTGCAGAAGAATCATAAGATTTGTGCTAGCCACTGGAACCGGAACCGGAACCCTCTTCCTCAGGTTGTTAGTCATCTTAAGAATTTATTGGTATCATCAACAGCTTGCTCCACATCATTTATCGGCTGAATGACTACTTCGCAGATATTATATCAAAGAGAGTTCTTGTCCCAGGCACACAGTTAAGCGGAGTAGAATGTAAGGCCTGTTTCAGTAGTATAACTACAAGAAAAAGAGGGGAAAAAAAGCATTTGCGAGAGGTACAGGCAGTAATTTTCATCATTTGGAAAGTTCCCCCATCACCTCGTGAACTTTTCTCACTAACATCATAAGTGATACCAAAAATCTTTATCTTCCAACACTAGGACTACGATGGAAAACAAACATTGAGAGTTAGAATCAGTAAAGAAAGACATATAGATGCAGCTGAATTCGCATAAGCTCCCATCTGCAATCCAAGTCTCAATGAACTTCCATTTACAAAGATGTGTTTATTGTATTCTAGGAGTGCCGCCACGTCTAATGACCAAAGCCTGAGGAAATTTCAGCAACTTCTGCCTCAAAATCAGCAGACAAATTATTCCTTTTCCAAATTAATTGCAAACTTGTGTGCACAATATCAACCATTTAAACGCTCCATATTCCAGAAATCTGAAGGAACATAGCTTAGATAGATTTCCATTTCAACTGAATTCCAAAGAAAAATAAACCACTTACACTTTAAACAGGGAACAAAAGATTAGACTTCTCCAGATCTGAGGCATTTGGCTTTCAGATTATTCAAATTTGACACCCCTTGCAATCATATTGATTGAGCCATGACCACTAAAATGTTCATCACTCCAACCATGGTAGTCACGTGGCAGAAAATGCAGCCACGAGCTTTGATTAAAGGAGGGTCAATGGAATTTCTAATAGGACATTATTGTTGTTGTTTTTGTCGTCGTTGTCTCATAAAGAAGGGCATTTACATACAAATGAGAAGCCTTTCCAACCCATGACTTTGAAGCAGGTTTTGCTACAAAAAAACCCCCAATTGCACACTCCTAAACAAGCTTCTTGCACCAATGAAGAACTCTAAACAGTTGAGTTTCAACAATAGCCCTTATACTATATTTCCTTCTTTTTGCATCTTCAAGATCCAAAGTTCTATATGCAAGAGGAAGTAAATACATTGCTGGATGGAGTCTCCTGCAGCAATATAAATAGCAGAAAAATTTGCAAACATATGACGATAGGAAGGAATTAAAAATAGTGACTAGATCAATATTTTGTTAAGCCTCCTATCCGTATACAATATGAAAGGAGAAAGAAGAAGGAACCAACAGCTGGCACTGCTGTCATTTCTGCAGGCTAAAGGTTTTGTTTTTCTGTTAGAATGCTAGTACCATATAGAGGAGGTAGCAGGTTGTAGGATTCTGTGTCAAGAATGTTGGGTATAATAGGGGCATATGTGAGGTAGGAAGGGTATTGGGTAGTCTGTCAGGTTGTGAAAGTGGGAGAGTTGGTCAACTCTCAAATGTGGCCTTTAGTCATCCAACATCTTCGTCCCTTATCAATAAAATCCTAAATACCAGCTTTCTCTACCTGAGTTCATCTATTTATTTCCTTATTTCCTCTTCTACTGACATTTATTTGCAGAAGTTTCATATCATATTTTTCTCCTACCTAGGTAGGTGGTTTAGCTGTTTTCCATACTTATCTGTCAGTGAACATATAATTTGGAATGGGAAAAGGATAAAGACTACAAGAAAAGAGCATCACCCAATAGAAGAAGACATTTGGATGTTTGCTTTCATTAAATCAAGGTCCAAAACGGTTGTGTTAGGTGTAATTGTATCTCAGGTCTAGAAAATCTCAACTGTCAATCAAAATACAACCTATGAGCTAATATACAATAGAAATAGAGATTTGATGGGGAACAAGTAGATAAATAATACAAAGGACAAGTTATCCAAACTTAAAATGTAAAATCTTAGAATTTTCAAGTCATCTTGTTATTAAGAGACACCTCGTACTTTATTTTAGATTATCTTTTGCTTCAAGTAGAAAATAGATAGATTCAACATATACAAAAAAATTATAGTTTTGGTTGATGAGAAGGTACTATTGACAGCCAGCAAATAGAAGAATTGTCCCCACAAAGCTTAAATTACTTGAAACTTATAAAACTGAAATCTTCTCTGAAGCTACACAAGATATACTTACTTCTCATTCTGGTCAGCTTCACTAAAGCCATCCCAATGTCTCTGGGACAGGACTGTATGACCTTTTCTATCTTTGCCAAATGTTTCAATATACCAACCACCTATATCGTGCATGCCACAACGAGGCTCGAACAGCCAAAATCTGCAACAAAAATCCATATGAAGCAAACTACAAGTAGAAAATATTCTCAAGGCACGGATCAATTGTCTCCATAAAAGATACAACAAAAAATAGATGAACAATTTTAATTAGTACACATCATACCCTCATCATTCCAAATCCAATAGGAGACATTGAAAAGGTTTTAGTTATCAGCTATCAATCAACAATTATCAGTTATTAGTTGAGTTTAACGAGCTGATCAAAATTGTTAGCAACTAAAATGAATCGCTGTCCACGTAACCAAAATCATGAACCAAAAAGTGGATACTAAATTTGGACCTAATCTTTCTGAAAATTAAGGGGAATTACATTTTCTGGCAAGGCTAGTGCTCAAGTGAAAACAAACCGACATTAAGAAAATCATAAAAATTTACAGTTAATATTTATAAACAGAGAGTCCAATCAAGCAAGCTAGACGTCATTTTCCACCCTTAATTGCTAGTAGTGAACCTAGAAGGATATTGAAATTATTCTTCAGTAAAATCATTTCATATAAGCATTTAATTAAATAATGAGGTTTAGCTATGTAAGTAAAGAGTGCCAAAAAAATTCAACCATCACAAACAACTGAAATGATAGAGTTTACTTGCTGGGGGGTAACCGCGCTCTTGTGCATCGACATTCACAAACAGAAACTTTGTGTCCCAGCCCATACCAGTGCATGTGCCTCACCTGCAATTTTGAATAAAGTAATACAACACAATTATAGTAATACTTCATGCAAGAAAACAATGTGCAAGAGGAAGAATGTTTTCTTTTCTTTTTTGTTATTTTGTTAGATACACAAGGACAGTTTTCCCTTGTAGTGACAACTCATAAGATGAACAGACTGAACAGTGAAATGCAGCAATACTAGGAGCATGTACAGCAAGGGATAGAAGTTGAAGCACTTATGTAACTGAAAGCTGGATATATCTGGAGGAACATCACGAACCATGAATGTTCTGTGTTTCATTATCACATGGGTTTTAATACCAGTGTTATCATAGACAAAGCATGATCCCTCTTCAGGAGAGGTCCCCAGCCCTCTTACAGTTCCCAGTTGAATCGTTGATCCAGCTGCACCAGCTGAAATAGAATTCTTGGAAAACCCTCCATTGGAATTTGGAACATTGCTATCTGAACTAAGAAAAACATGGATTTCATCTTGAGCATCTTTGCCCTGCATGTCATCACACAGGCTTTTTGGGGGTGTTCTAGTGGCCACAGCAACCAACCTTCCAGCAACATGCAACTCCAAATTTTTAAATGCATATGACTTATTATGCATTGTGTTCCTGGCTAGAATCTTAACATTTTCAGCATCATCAGCTACCGTTGAACTCCTAAGGATGCTCACATTCTCTGAAGATGGACAGATTCGCAAACCATCATCATCAAAGGAACTTAACTTTTGGGTGCAAGCAGGAGCTATTTGAGGATTATAATCAGCAAGGCACACCAATCCAAAAAGATCACGACCTGAAACCAAGTGCAGGACTTCTGGGGTGTCATAGACAGATCTTTCCTCTGCCTCGAAGCAATCAGGAAGAAGATCCATAGACTCAATACCAGGTCCATAGTAAGCTGCATGTACAGCTGAATAAAAATCAGCTTCAAGAACATTGAAATATCCCGTTCCAACAGCCACCTTCTTCTCCAAAACTATATCATTTATAGCCGATCTGTACCACCTCAACCATTCCACGACTTCCATCTCTTTACTTGCAGTCGTATACGATTTATACATGTACAACGTAGAAACTGGTCTAGAATGTTTCTCCAAAACCATTCTTTGAGCCAGCAAATACCTGTCATAGTGGGCTCTCCGCTCCAAGTCAGAAAGGATCTGAAACAACCCCCAAATCGCCTAAGTCTCAAGAATTACATCAACTACAAAGTCAAACAACTAGTCGTGATGCTCCTAATACTACTACTATACTACCTGGACTACTCAAGCCACTCGGCGACCAGCTTTTGTTTGGCGTAATTAATAATTGTCTCCTATCTCGAACAAATTTGAAAAGAAGAACAAACAAAAATGCAAAACATAGCGAAATAACCAACTATGTTCCATTTACTACAGCAATAATAACAACGAAATTCAGCATTCAAGCGATAATCAAGAGTAGCAAGCACCTCATAAGCGGCGAGGATTCGAATAAAGCGTTGAGAATGGCCGTTGGAGTGATCGAGATCCGGGTGAGTTTCTTTCGCCAATTTTCGGAACGACGCTTTGATTTCAGCGAATGAGCAGGTCTCCGGTACTCCCAAGATATCGTAGGCGTTCTCGGAGGGAAACTCGGACCGAATCGACTCAGCTCCGGTACTAAAACATCGAATTCCTCGACTCGAGAAGAATGAATGGCGATTCATGTATTCCGGTTACAACAATTTTCTGGCAGAAACCAAAGCTGAAGCGTTGATGACGAGGAACCAGAAGGTGAGTGGGTCACCTATATGCTCAAACATCACAATACAAACTTCATAGCAAATCGAGGCTCAAGCCCGTGCTCGCCTCTGCTACACTTATGTTTGTTTTAATCCACTGGACAAAGGAAGGCCTGTAACCAGATTGCAAAATTGGATAATTATCATTCCTTAATTACGATATTGTATTTTATTTTTAATTATAATTAAGTCTAGTTTTATTAATTTTTAAGTTAAATTAGAACTTTTTCTTCGAAATTTTTCAATGGTTAATTTAAAAAAGAGAAAACATTATTTTTAAAGCTTTAAATTAAAAAAGATTATAATTAGTTATCGGGTTTCAGACAATCCAAATCAAAATAAACTCAAGGTTAGATTGTATATCTTAAGCCCGAATACAAATTTTTAGATTGAGCTCAATTCGACTCAACCTACTTTTATTTCCGGTAAATTTTATGAAAAATAATTTGATGGTGTATTTACTATTTAATTGACACCTCCTCAAAGTAAATAATATTCAAGATGAGAATTTTAATAGTCATCTTTAAAGTGAAAGTATCTAAATTGCATTGTAATTTAATAGTTGAGTTGAAATTATTTATATGATACTTTATAGTGTAATATGAGATATATATGATTAATTTTTAAAGTTAACGTTAATTTATTTTAAATAATCATATAAAATATTAAACTATTAATTTCAGAGAATTTTAATATTAAAACTAATAACTATATATTTCATCAAATAAAAAGATATATTTTTATTTATGTAAACATTATTATTGTAAAATAAAAAATTTAAGGTCTAAAAGGTTCAATCATTATTCGGCCATTATAAAATTGAATAAAGATTAAATAAAATTAAAGATTTTGAGTTTCAAAAAAAATTAAAGATTTTGAAGTATTATTGAAAGAGAATGTCCTTATTTATTGCAAATTTTAAAATTAAAAAATATTAAATAAAAATAATTGATTTATTTTAATTTATAAAACTTATTAATTTACTAAAATTGTCCTGTGAATTAATAAATTGATCAATTTTTAACAACAAGAGTTATTAAAATAAATTAAATTAGAAAGTTAAAAATCAAACTGAAAAATTGTATAATATTGTTGAACTAGTTGAGTTTTTAAATCTTTGATTAAATGAGAAATATAGTAAATATTAAGTTATTCTAAGAAGAACTTAGTTTTTAATTTCAACTTCAATTCTCAATTACACATAAGAGTTTGAGATACGCACCTTAATCACTTTGATCACCTCCTGAGACTCATCCATTTTTGTGTTTTTTTTTTTATGTAGCAATCAAGTAATGTTGAGAAGGAAACAATCCGCCTATCTTTAACAATTGGACTAACTCTTCTAAGTTACAGTTTAATTGTGTTCTGTACATTATAAACTACAATTTTCTTTTCACATTCCATTATATTATATATTAGATCTAATTTCATAACATTTCACCAAATACCATTTAAAATTATTGTAACATTAAGCCTAACTTACAGTCTTATATTGTCAATGGGAAAATGCTTGTCATAGACCGCTAATAATATCACTGTCGATGATGGATAGACTGTCGATAGTGATACGTATAAAGATTAGGTTGTGTAAAGAATCGTTCTATTCAACTCAATCAAATGTTACATAGGTACATCAATAAATAATAAAATGAGTAACAATAATATCTACAATATCTTAACAATAAGAAGAATAGATAATATACGACTAAGTCATGCCTTATCATGCCCCCGCAAGATGAACGTTCTTTCAAAAACATTCATCTTGTCTCGAAATATCTCAAATTTGGCTCGAGCGATTGGTTTAATGAGTGCATCTGCAGTTTGGTCATGAGTGGAAATGTGACAAAACTTGAAGCTGATTGTTCTGTACTTGTTCCCGGACAAAATGATAATCAAGTGCAAGATGTTTCATCCTTAAGTGATAGACAGGATTGGAACAAGCATAAGTGGCACTGATGTTATCATAAAAGATAGTTGGAAGGGTAGGTATGTGAAAATGTCATTCCTGAATGAGTTTTTGTAGCCACATGATTTCCACTGTTGTGTTAGCTATAGCTTGATATTCTGCCTCAGTTGACGAGCGAGCTACAGTCCTCTGACGTTTGGAGTACCATGAGATAGGATTTTCACCGAAGTAAATAATGTAGGTAGAGGTGGAGATTTTATAGTCCACATCGCCACCCTAATCAGCATCATTGTAGGCTTCTAGTTTAAGATTCGTGGTAGTTGAAGACCATAATCAAATGTGAACTTCAAATATAGAAGAGTTTGTTTTAGCTATCGGAAGTGAGTGTTAGAAGGCTTGTTCATAAATTGCAACAACTTGTTGATTGCGTAACTTATGTCTGGACGAGTGATAGTCACATATTGTAAAGCACGCAAAATACTGCGATATAAAGTAGCATCCACGGATGTTGTGCCATCATCTAGTTTTAAGATCGTGGAAGTGCAAAGAGGAGTGTGACAAGGTTTTGCCTCAGCTAAGCCAAAATGATCCAAAAGATCTTGAATGTAGCATCGTTGCAATAAGAATAGACCGTCTGGGTTTGGAATGATCTCAATCCCAAGAAAGTAACTCAGAGTACCCAAATTTTATAGAGAAAACCATGTGGATAAAGCTACTATGAACTGCTGGAGATGGGTGTTTGAACTTCCAGTGAGAAGTAGATCGTCCACATAAACAAGAAAATACATGAT
>JANIJH010000223.1:62146510-62166020 GCA_024520975.1 Erythroxylum areolatum | reverse complement strand
CTAGTTGGTTGTTTCATATAGATAGTTTCCTACAGATGTCCTTGTAGAAAGGTATTATTAACATCCATCTGATGTAACGGCTAGGAAGATGAAAGTGCAATAGTAAGAACCATTTTTACCGTTGGATGTTTGACTATCGGAGAAAAGGTTTCCTTGTAGTCGATGCCAGGACATTGACTGAATCCTTTTGCTACCAGTAAGGATTTGTATTTATCAACTGAACCATCTGGTTTTCTTTTGGTTCAAAAGCAACCAATCACATTTGTTGCCTCTGAAGTTGGAACCAAATCTCATGTTGCATTTTGAACAAGAGCATCATATTCTGAAAAAGCTGAAGCACGCCATTCAGGATTTTTAAGAGCTTCGGTTATGATTCTAGGCTAATCTATATCGGGTAAAGGGTATTTGGAGGTGGTGAAAATTTTTGGTCGGAAGATGTGATTTTTTGAGCAAGTGACCATGGGATGAGTATTTTGTTGTGGTGGTGATGAGTTGATGATGGTCGAATGTGAAGCGACCTCAGACAAAGGCAATACAATCTTAGGAGTTGGAGTCACAGGTCTAGTAGATATAATATGGTTGGGAGTGGTAGGAATGAGAATAGGATTATTGTGTGAAGATGTGGGCTGAACTAGGTGTGGGTATGGAAATTGATCATTAATAAACTCAACGTGTCGAGATGTATAAACCTTGTTTGTTTTTGGGTCAAGATAAAGATATGCAAATTGTGTCAATGAGTAGCCCACAAAGATACAAGGTGCAGAGTGAGGTTGAAGTTTGTGGTCGACGTATGGACATAGCCATGGAAAACATAGGCAACCAAACGGATGGAGGTGTTTGTAAGAAGTTAAGTTTGACAAAGAACTTCATAGGGAGACTTCATGTGAAGTAATGGTGTTGACATACGGTTAATGAGATATGTGATTGTCTGAAAAGCATAAAACCAAAAAATAGGAGGAAGGTGACTAAAGTAAAGTAGAGACCGGGTAGTTTTGACAATGTGATGATGTCGATGTTTTACTGTATCATTTAGTTCAGGTGTGTAGGGAGGAGTAGTAAAGTGAGAGATGCCATGAGTAGTCAAAAAAGGGTGGAGTTTTAGAAACTCACCCCCATTGTCAGTATAGAGGGATTTTATTGTTGTGTTGAAAAAAATTTCAACAACTAATTTAAAACAAACAAAAATTGCAAAGACATTTGATTTATTTTGAAGAGGAAATAACCAAATATATTTGGAATAATGGTCTACAAAAATGACATAAAAAAGATAACCATCTAAAGAGACCATTGGAGCCGAACCCCAAGCATCCACATACAGAAGTTCTAGTAGCTTATTACTAGAAAATGGCAATTTATGACTTTTCGCGCATTTACACGAGATACAAAAAGACAACTCTGTTGATGGACTTTGTGGAAGGCCATTAAGAGTGTGAATGATGAGGTATGTGTTGTCTACAACACTGCCAATAATAGCAATTTCATCAGCAGTGCATTTGAGTTTTGATTCGCTGGAGATATTCCAAAATAATTTGGTCTATTTTTGCGAGATTAATTAGTCGTTCCTTAGGAGTCATGATGCGGGAACAAGACTTATTTGCGTATAGTCGGGCGAGTAAAGCCTAGGCTTAATGAGAAGTCTGCACATCACCTAACATGTTGATGATTGTTGCATCAACAGAACTCGTGATGGCATTGAGAACAAAACGATCCTGCCTTATCCATTTATTGAAGTCGACTACAGTTTCTTCAGGACATGAAGTACTTCCATCGACATATCCCAACAAGTCATAACTGATGAACAATGACGT
This sequence comes from Erythroxylum areolatum, assembly GCA_024520975.1. Classification (NCBI taxonomy): domain Eukaryota; kingdom Viridiplantae; phylum Streptophyta; class Magnoliopsida; order Malpighiales; family Erythroxylaceae; genus Erythroxylum; species Erythroxylum areolatum. Next base: position 62,164,212 of record JANIJH010000223.1, on the reverse strand, counting down.
AAGTTGGACTCTCCAAGCTAGATAATTATGTCCGGCGAGTTTAAATCTAGTTTGCATATTTAAGGTAACGATGCTTTAGTTATCTTCAATGACAATAACAACATTTGGAGCCATGATTTATGTGGTGGGTTTGATCTGTGAAGCAAAGAAAAAAATATTTGAAAGCAAGAAGTCGTTGGAAAAATTTTGTGTTTCGTTAGGATAAAAACTGCTTTAATATCATAAAGAGATTAAGTTGTCTAAAGAATCGTTCTATTTAACTCAATCAAATGTTACATAGTACATTAATAAATAATAAAATAAGTAACAAAAATATCTACAATATCTTATCAAACTAGATAAGAAGAGTAGATATTCTATGACTAAGTCATGCCTTATCAATATGGGGGTCAAATAAATGTGCCAATGGTACAAGCCTTCACAACTCCAACGTGCATCACAACATGTCTCCTTCACAACTTTACCGTCAGCAGTTTTTGTCAAATTTCATTTATTTTGGTTCCTTTTCATGGAAATCAATTCATTTATATCGGTTTTTATGTGTCATCTTGTACCACTCTCTTTCATTCATTTATTATATTTATTAATATTTAATAAATGAATGAAAGAGAGTGAATAGAAGGTGGTATACGAAAACAAGAATAATCAACTTATGCCATTTTCATGACATTATTTCCACGGTTGCATGCTTCAAAAGCAAATGCACTGTTTTGATTTGACTTCCAAAAATGCTATCTGGTACAAATACATTAATTATGGAGACTATAGTAACACGTCACTGGACAAATTCTTGCCAAGGTAATATGATTGTCATCGTCAAACATCAAAGCTTCTGCCTGTAGTTGGATTATACCACATATATTTGAGGTACACAGCAAAATCTCTACTATTATAAATTCTTTAATTAAAAGAGAGATTAATTAAGTTTGGGTCATGACCTAATTAAAGTACAATAAAGAAATTAATTGTTTCACTTTTAAGAAATATTAATAATTAGAAATCTCTATTCTAAGTAAATAAATAAATATTTATATTGATTAAATTAATACCCTTTTGATAATAATCAAATTAAGTCATTAAAAGACAATTGTGTTTGAAAATATTATCAACTTATAACTTATATTTTTGTTTAGGGTTAAAAGATAAATATTATTGATTTTTTAATATAATAAATCATTAAGTTGTATTAAAAAAGAAGGGAATCTCCATGTATAAATAAATAGTTCAAAAATCGATAAGTAGAGATCAGATATCTTAAGTGTAATTGTCGCATTCTTTTACGTGATGGGGGGTCATTTGTTTGATTCCAGGCGATGAATCATATTGGGAAATGCTATAAAGTATAAACCGAAGACGCTATGGATGAACGGCTACTGGAAGCAACTGGATTTCAGGGACTAAAGTCGCTAGTAAAAGACTTGTTTACATTTGATTCAACAACCTATAGCCTCGGAAAGTTTACTTTCTAGCAGTAGACGACACGAAAAAGTTTTTAAGTAAACTTTTTGCAACGCCTAAAGAAATCACCTGTCAACCTTTTTATCGAGTTGAAGTGTGCGACTTACGAGTTCTAGAAAAAGGACATTAAAATATGGTATCTGCTAATAAAGGCCATGCAGTGAAGTATCAGAAGCTTGAAAGTGAAGTTAGGTTGGAGGCAGTAGGCAGGAAATAAAAGATAAAGAAATTGAAGGACAGACCCACGCCACATGAGGCAGGTTTGAACCCCATGGTTCTTTTTCTACCCACTGCAGACAGTTCATTATTCATACTTTGAACTCTACTTTTTCACAGTGCTTCTAACAACGTTGGGGCATCTTAGAAAGATATGTCCATAATATGCTGGATATTCCAAATGTCTTCTATGTTAGAGGTAAACTTAAATAAACCAAGATCCTCGAGGCACAATGTACTTATGTAAAGAACATTGGCATTACAACAACTAGTGTTGTATATTGGCTGGTAATGCAAAGGAAATAGACATTTGCTCTAGCTGGAGCTTTGTGATTATTGAGTTTCAATAATTAGCTATGATTTTGGAGTTGATCCTTATGTTTTTGCTCCATTAACTTGTGTCAATTGATACATTATGTTAGGTTTGAAAATAAGGGAAAAATAATGTAAGCTCTTTAGATTACTCCCACTCGTCCCACTTCGCATTTCCAAATATCTCAGTTCCATTACCAACCACGAAGGATCAAGAAGGGATGGGTGGATGGATGTTTCTGTTCTGAGTCAGCAGCATCCCTTGGACCGAAATGACAAAATCCAAATTCCACTGTTGTCAGGGTGAGAACGTGGTGTCCTGCCCCACCACCAATTATCACTATGATCCAAATTTGTTTGCTGTCTTGTTAATTTGTGACTTCCTAGTTTAAGGAAAATAGAAAACCTGTGAGATACTTCAGTTCTACTTAGTTGGGGAAACAAAATAGGTAAGTTGGTTGGCCGGTAAACTTCAAATCAAAGCTAAGTTATGCAAATGTAAAGAATGGCCAATTGAATACTAGACACGTATACGTGAACCATAAAACGTAGGATTGAAGTTTACCTTCCACTCTTGATCAAAAATAGTAAAGTTTTAATAAATGTTCATACTGTATTTTCCTGAACATGCCATTGAGTTTGGCTACCTGTTCAATCCAACTTAATTAATTTGAAATGAAAGAAATTACTGTCAGAGCAAGACCGTGTCAGAATACGGCACTTGATAAGTGCAAGTTGCACTTTGACCGTCTCTAAAGTCTGTAATATGTCAGGGTCGAATGAGATTCCATGATCCCATCCCATAAGCTGTAAAGATTAATGCTTGCCTTGGTCTTATCAGGCCACGATCTTTTACCTGCAGAAGGGCAAAAGTAAAAGTTCATAAGCAGTCAAAACTCAAAAGAGTGTATTATATATTATGTCTTAAGCGCGAGAGATTCTTACGAGAGAAGCACTGGGGAAGTGTATGGATAAAAGCTGGAGCACACGTGACCAAAGCTAGCTAGCATAGCGTTCATGACATGGCTCCTCTCTTTCTCAACTCCAAAGTGTACACGTAGATCTCCTCTCCTTTTGTCTGGACTCTTCAATCATGTAATGGAAACCCACCATCTGCGTGTGGACTCAATCTCTGGTATAATTACGCAGTACGCACTCTCGTTTCTTATCTGCGTTAACCCTGTTAAACCTGAGCAGCTGGCCGAACCGCCGAAGCAAAAGCTTCCGTCTTCATAGTCCTCGGTTGGCCACTCAAAACTCTCAGGAACTGAACGAGAGAAACTCGAGATGGGGACAACTATGTCTGTCACGATTATTCTTCTCCTGAGTCTCTGCCACGTATCAATGGCATCAGTACCGGAGAACAATCGCAAAACCTATATAGTCCACATGTCCAAATCCCAGATGCCGGTGAGTTTCGAACACCACACTCATTGGTACGACTTCTCTCTCAAATCGGTATCTGAAGATGCAAAAATGCTGTACACATACGACAATGCCATTCACGGGTTTTCCACCCGACTGACGCCTGAAGAAGCTAAGCTGCTCGAGATCCAACCGGGGATTCTCTCTGTGTTGCCCGAGTTGAGGTACGAGTTACACACAACTCGCACACCTGAGTTCCTTGGACTCGATAAGAATTCCAATTTGTTTCCCCAGTCAGACTCAGTCTCTGAAGTGATAATCGGTGTCTTAGACACTGGTGTCTGTCCAGAAAGCAAGAGTTTTTCAGACATTGGTCTTGGGCCGGTGCCCAGTAGCTGGAAAGGCGAGTGTGAATCAGGCACCAACTTCACAGCAGGAAATTGTAACCGAAAACTGATCGGTGCGAGGTTTTTCTCCAAAGGCTACGAGGCCGCACTAGGCCCTGTCGACGAATCTAAAGAGTCGAAATCACCCAGAGACGATGATGGCCACGGTACTCACACTGCTTCCACAGCTGGTGGATCGCAAGTGGAAGGAGCAAGCCTTCTGGGATATGCCCCAGGGACGGCGCGTGGAATGGCCACGCACGCAAGAATCGCGGTATATAAGGTGTGTTGGGTTGGTGGTTGTTTTAGTTCTGATATCCTTGCAGGAATGGAAAAAGCCATTCAAGATGGCGTGAATGTACTTTCAATGTCACTCGGCGGAGGCTTGGCTGATTACGACAGGGACAGTGTGGCCATTGGAGCTTTCGCAGCAATGGAAAAGGGCATTTTAGTCTCATGCTCAGCTGGAAATGCCGGTCCAAGCGCATACACTTTGTCAAATGTCGCACCTTGGATAATCACGGTTGGTGCTGGCACATTGGATCGTGACTTCCCTGCTTATGCTAGTCTCGGCAATGGGAAAAACTTATCCGGCGTTTCTCTCTATAGAGGCATCTCATTACCAGGAAAGTTGCTGCCTTTTGTGTACGCTGGTAATGCTAGCAACTCTACAAATGGCAATTTATGCATGATGGATACGTTGATACCGGAAAAAGTCGCCGGAAAGATAGTATTGTGCGATCGTGGAGTGAATGCAAGGGTCCAGAAAGGAGCTGTAGTCAAAGCAGCTGGTGGTTTGGGTATGATTCTGGTCAACACCGCTGCCAACGGTGAAGAATTGGTTGCTGACGCCCACTTGCTACCTGCTACTGCATTGGGTCAGAAAAATGGCGATGTCATTAAGAGCTATCTGTTCTCGGATCCGAGCCCGACTGTGACAATTCTTTTCGACGGCACCAAAGTTGGTATCCAACCATCGCCGGTGGTTGCGGCGTTTAGCTCAAGAGGGCCTAATTCAATCACACCGGAAATTCTGAAACCGGACATAATCGCGCCAGGTCTCAACATCTTAGCCGGATGGTCAAGTTCTGTTGGTCCCACCGGTCTGGCAGTCGATAACCGGCGTGTGGAGTTCAACATCATCTCCGGCACCTCCATGTCTTGCCCACACGTGAGTGGCCTGGCCGCCTTGCTTAAGGCGGCGCACCCGGAGTGGTCGCCGGCGGCCATTAGGTCGGCATTAATGACCACCGCTTACGTTACATATAAAAACGGCCAGAAATTGCAAGATGTTTCCACCGGGAAGGACTCAACACCCTTTGATCATGGTTCAGGACACGTGGACCCATTATCAGCCCTCGACCCTGGGCTATTCTATGATTTATCGGTTGAAGATTACCTGGGCTTTCTCTGCGCTTCGAACTACACAACCTCACAAATTGCGGCTCTTGCAAGGAGAAACTTCACGTGCGATGCGAAGAAGCAATACAGTGTGACCGATCTCAACTATCCTTCCTTTGTAGTCAACTTCGATTCCTCGAACGGTGGCCGTGTGATCAAGCACACCCGAACTCTTACCAATGTGGGGCCTGCTGGAACATACAAGGCTTCGGTTACTCCGCAGGCTTCGGAGGTAAAGATTGTGATCGAGCCTGACACGTTGAGCTTTAGCAAGCTAAATGAGAAGAGATCATATACGGTCACTTTCACTGGAGGTTCGAAACCAACCAATACTGTAAACAGCTTTCACCGTGTAGAGTGGTCTGACGGAAAACATGTTGTCGGGAGTCCAATAGCCATCAGCTGGTCTTAGGATAAGAAAAGTTTGGTTAAATTATATAGAAATCATTTGCTCAAAGAGCCTGATCAATTACTTATATTTAGCTTTTCAAAATTCTGAAGTTAGCTGATTGTTATCCTGGCTGGATCAGTGTTTCTTTCCCTTTGTAAGATGTTATTAATATAGATAAGTATTTCATATTATTGCCTGATGTATTCATCAGTATATATCATCATCAAGAGTTTCTAGCTTTTCCGTGGTTATAAGTTCATGTTTACTCCATTCCTAACTGTATTTGTCAGATTGAAGCAGTTTATGTGTTGAAGTAAATATTAAAGAGTTCATTCAATTCTTTTTGCTACGGAAGCACGGAAAATGGCGCTTCAGTCAGATGGAGCAGAAGACACAGAGAAAGCCAGTGCGTAGTAATAAGGTATTAGAAGGTAATCTCAAAGGCTGTAGAACCGAAGGTCATCAACAACCCCGTCCTGTCCATGGGGCTCTCGCAACCGATGCTGCTAGTCCTACTCCTTAAGCTGTCACTGTCCGCGGAGACAAATGCAGCCGGTGCTATCAGAAGCCAGTGGTTCACCCAAGTCCACATATGTTGAATTCCGCATATTATCAGTAGAGTTTACTGTTTTCTATCAATTGGAGTGATCTTAGCAATTAAGTGATATTTGCTTACTTTCTAACAAATGTGACTGTTAGACAGACGTATCCTTAACTATTGAGTGGTGATAAAGCAGCAGCATCGCTGATTTACACCGCATCTGGTGATTAGATTACTTACAGGTCTAACCTTTTCAAATTATATCAGATTCCAATAGGTTACTAATGTTATGAAATCAGGTGTAGTTTAAATAGGCCGTCAAAATATTGTTGGTTCTTTGTTAGTGTTACAGGTTGCAGGATGCAGGTCGGAGATGGAGTAAGTGAGCTGGCCTAATTAGATTAAGAGGAAGCTTGGTTGGTGGGTTTTAGAAAGGTTTAATGATTATGAAATGAAAAATGAGGGGTTAACTATATATTATCATTATAGAGATAGGATTATAATATCCAACCTTTAAGTATTGTTCCATACTTTTCAAGCATGAGAGATTCTTGAATGACTCTCCTTTTCTTTTTTTAAAAAATCTTTTTATAATTAAATATAATTAATTAATTATAATATTATAATATAATTTATTAAAATTTGATGTAAAATAATAATTTAACAAGCTTTTATTTTTTAATATTCTTAGTAAGCCATCCATTAATAATAATAATAATAATAATAATAATAATTTATTTATTCTAACAAGCCATTATAAATTCATACTTATAATAATTATATTAATTACTATTCTTAACTATATTTATTCCCGTTTTTATTATAATTATCTTATTGAAACCTACCGTCCTTGGACGTTTTGACTTGGAATATCTTCTGTCGTTCTTCGACTTTGGAATCAAAAGAAGACTCGGGGTAACTTGTGTTGGGCTATGTTGGAGGTCTAATTTAGTTGGACACTACTCAATTTCTCGGCCTTTGAATCCGCTATAGAGCCTGGTCTTCTTGTACATTTCGATCTCCATCCAACCGATCCTTTCCTATTGAAAACTGTAGGTAGCGAACATATGTTATTTTAGATTGAGGTGCGGTATACGTGTTATGGCTCACTTCAATCATTTTTAACTTTCTCAAAACTTAATATTAGCCATATAAAAAATTGGAAGATAATCTTATTGTATGTTGCAAAATAAAATAAAATTTTTATGATTCTTTAAAATCTAAAATTATATTAAAATGTTACATAATTCATCTATAAATGTAATAAAGCTTAATCATAAATCATTCCTTCTTATAAAATTGAATTTTCTTTTCTACCACTTCTCTTAAATTTATAAGTTATGTGAAAATCAACATAATCACAGAAGTGTCTGATGTCTAATAGTATTCATAAAAATTACTTGAGAAAATTCTACAAGTAGTATAAAGAAGGGTAAGCGAAAATTAGTAACTCTTGTAAAGCCTACACTTATTTATAATTAAATTATAATTCTAATTTCAATTGAACTTTAGAATTAAATATCAATTAGGTCCTCATATGATCAAATATCGGGTAATTTAATCAAGTTAAATATGGTCGTAAATTTTGAGAACTTTATGGTCAAATATCTTGATTAAATTATCTTTTATCTTTTTAACCGTTATCTATATATTACCCATTAAGTTTTTAAATATATTGACAATGAATATAAATTATAATCTTAAACTATGGCAGTTAATCTATCTTTAATTGTCTAATTAAATTATATATATATTATTGATGACTAACAACACATTATAACCACACAAAAATTATAAATGTTAAAATGCTTTTGATTAATATTTTTGATATATTTTTTGTATAATTAAATCTTTTTATCATGTAATGTTTCGATCAAACATAAAATATGAAATTATTTTCCTACTTTACTTGAATCTAATCACGTTAATTCTTCATCAATAGTAACTAATTCTTTTAATGATATTTGAAAACTATTTTTAAAAATATCTTCCACCTTGACTAAGAATTCTCAAATCAATACTAATTGAGAATAATAAAATATTTTCCTTAATTACTTTAAGATAATGAATCATTTATTGATCACTTGACCACCTTTATATAATTTAAGTTATATTCAATGACTATCAATCAAGTTATCTTTGATTAACATAGGTTCCAAATATTATTAAAATGTGACAATCCCCCTATAAGATACTTCGAAGATATTAAGTCAAATGATCACTAATACAATAATGAGAATGAAAGTAATATTTTATATGAAATTATTATGTCTTGTCAATTGTTCTCTAACAAGAGCCTACACATTAATTCCTTTCTTCATAAGGAAGAAACATAATAAGTGTTAATCTTTTCACCCTTCTTAATATTCAGTCTTAAAATGGCAACTACTACTAGCAATTTAATTCTAATTTTATTTGCAAAGTGTATATATCTCTTGAACTTTATCTTATTACTGAGTTAATCAAACAAACATCCATAAGATAAGAATAACTTTATTATTTATGTCACAAGTATAAAATCAACTAATTATTTATAAGATATAAACCAATTATCTCTCACTTGCATCAACTCAGTTGCTTGGGTATCTTATACCATATCTTTGTATGATAATCATACTATTGTTGGGATAATGATTTAGTGAAAGAATTTTATAAGATTCTTTTTGATGATCACTTGCTTAAGCCTTAAAACTTTCATCTCATTTATCATCACAAACAAGAGCAATTACCTAAATATATAATGCAACCATTAATGAGACTTTAGCTCTTTTTGCGTGCTTATTGACTCTAATGTTCCAAAATATATTACTATTCAAACAATGGATGGACGCAATTTTATGACTAATAATAAAAAATTTAATTTAAATTAGTAGCATAATTAAGAGATAATTGAAAGAATGTAGAAAAGAAGAAATGTACATCAATTTATAACAACTTGGTAAATAACCCTTGCCTATATCTACTTTCTGAGACACTTGTTTGAAATTTTTGCTAAGTCTATTTTATCAACAGGTGAAGAGGAATCTTTTTACAATAATTTTGTTTTTCATAACTAAAGAGTAACTCTTTTTACAATCTTTTTATATTCCACTCGCAAAAAAATTTACAACTTAAAAGATATCATTTGATTAGTTTGATAAATATAAATTGCTCACTTACTCAACAATGAGATAACGAATGCCCAAATACTTGAAAAACCTTATAAATATGTATATAGAAACACCAAATGCTTTTTGATACAAGAACTAAAGAAAAAACATGTATTTATAAGATTTTGGTACTTAAATTAGTCATTATGATAAAAAAAACTAGTCATTATAATAACTAGTTGTAGAGAATTGGCCAATTAGTGTACAATAATATGTATTGAATAATTAAGATTCATTATTCGTTAATCGTTGATCAACCAATAGGTCATATCGATCGACTAATATAGTATTTTGGTTAAGTAATATGTTAACCCATATTGCTACAAATTCTCAGTATAACAATTTTAACCTACGTCCATTTAATTACTTCGCTCCACATTTTACACACATATATAAATGTTATATCTAGAGTATGATTCGTTATAAACAAATCAATACTCTTCAACCTGTTAATTTGCATAAAAACATAAAGCCATTAGTATATTCATGTTACAAAGCTCCTTTCACTTGGATCCACAAAGGACAAAATGCGGCAAAAGGTGTCTGTATACATACCTAAGATATGCATACATGCGAGGACTCTCTCGGTACACCGACTCTTTCTATAGTCATATATATACTCTAAAGATTTGTTCCATGTTTTGATTATATGCACATGTATGGGTTTCCTTTGTTTTGATCGAAGTCTTGGAAACAATACGTACGGATATACTATTGTGTCCTTGGATTACTTACCAAACACTTTTTAAATATTACTTATTGCCGGCTGTTATCATTATTGTTATCGTTGCTAACCTTAAGTTATCCAAGAATCATTTGTTGTGTCATAATAATTGAGGAGCATCATCGACCGTCTGATTCAAGAGCCTTGTCTTCTATTAGATCTTATGGTTCAATGAAAGATTATGTTCTGTATAAAAAAAACATATAACTTACACACACCAATTATTGTCCTTGTCCAATGAAAAATAACATTGTGATTGGCGAATGTAAGTTTTGCCGTTATCGTAGTTCTGAACCCGCACGTCCTTTCAACTTTCCTCTCCGATCGCTGCTTTCAACCATACATGTCCAATCTATTTCTTGCCTGATGGTTGAGACGTCCTCTCCATCACAAAAAATGTAAAAATGGATTCTATCTTTTAGGAAGTATCACACGCCCTCCCTGACATGGCCCTTCCAAATCACAATCATACATTATCAGATTCTAATCACTTCCAATTACGATATTCTCCAACCTAATAATGTCCCTCACTAAAAAAGAATATGCACCAACTCTTTCTTGCTTATCTCCCTTAGTGTTCTAAATTGTCCATTAGTGATAAAGATGTTATGATCATGCAAGTTAATTCGGAGAATTTGGAAACACCGAGACGGCTTGGTGAGGATATCAAAAGCTATAGGATGATGTGTGTTACTCTGATTTGAAGATAGCATTCCACGCATGTGCATAAGGAACAAGTAACCGTACAAAAGAGGGCAAAAACAAAGGCCCTTTGGATAGCAAAACCCTCCGACTCCGTGGCCCACTTTAGCTCTTGCAATATAATAAGTGAAAAGGAGAGTTCATAGACACAGTACCCTAGGTAAATGGCTTGCGTGCCCATTGGCATTTGGCAGCATTTTGTTTCGGTCCCAAGAGAGAGGGGAGTAGAGTTAGCTCTTAGGCCCGCCTTCTCCAATCCCTCTGTTATTCCTTTGTCTTAAGCTTTCTTCCAGTAGCTTTAATTCTTTATACTCCACATGTCTCTGCCACACTTAACCGCCTCTGTTTTCCTTCTCTCTCGTGCAAGGACCGGAGTTGCTGTTTCTTTCTCATGTTAAAACATCCGCTTCTTTGTATATAAATCGTAGATCTTTACCTCTAGACTCGTAACAGTAACATCCAACAGTGTTTCAAATAAGACTTTTTGTTGGTTAAAAATGGCAGATGATGACGAGAAATGGGAAAATTCCAAATCTTGTCGACATGTAGTTGGTGAAGAAGAAGAAGAAGAAGAAGAAGAAGAAGAAGCGTTGTCTCTGTGTGATTTGCCGGTCAATTGGATAAATGACGGGGGCCGATCAAGTAAAGAAGAGGTTCCAGGAACAGAATCAAATCAAGATTTCGACTTTAGCCCCTGGGATGTTTGTCAATCTACAGAATCAGAAATGTGTGCAGCAGATGACATATTCTTTCAAGGCCAAATTCTACCACTGCGTCTCTCATTGAGTTCAGAATGTAATTTTAACAAGTTCTCCAAGCTCGATAGCTTCAAGCCTAGTCGGAGCATATCGAGGTCAGAGTCTATGGACCATTACTCGCTTGTTTGGTCCGCTAGTTTCAGCAGTAGAAGCAGTAGTAGCAGAAGTCATCAATCATCAAGCAGCAATGGCAGTTCTGTTGCCATCAAAGCAAGAGTTCCCAAGCCAAGGGTCTCAAATCAGTTTCTCTGTCATCACCAAAGTCCCAGGCCACAAATCAGACTACCTATCTCTCAACTAGGTAGAAATCCTGCTAGTTACAGGACTAGGAAATCCTCTGTATGGAACATTTTAAGGCGGGGGCTTGTCCGTACACCAGAGATCGAATTGCAAGATCTAAAGGTTCGTAACTCTGCAATTAGTCGAAACAGTAGCTCTAGTAGTAGTTCCAGCAATTCCAATGGTCACAATAATTTTAGCCAAATCGATGTCAACGATAGTAGTGTTAAGCCTTGTAATGGCAGTCAAGACAAGAACTTGAAGAAACAGAGGTTAATCTCAGACAAGAGACGAGGATTGTTAAGCGGTTGTAGTTGCTCGGTTAGTGTAATTAAACCTGCTGCACTGAACACACTAATCATTAGAAACAGCAACAGGAGTACAGGTAATCATGTCCACAATCATGTAAGGGAGCCCACAGACGAGAAGCAGAAACATTTGAAGATAAAGATAAAGAACGAGAAGAAAATGGAGGAAAAACAGGAAGGAAAGCAACCAATGGCACGTCATCGAACGTATGAGTGGATAAAGGAGCTTTAGAATTGGAAAAGTTAAGATCTTTTGATCATGAGAAGGTCGTGAAACAGTCCTCACGCACGCTTGTGTTCTTTCTATCATTATATTTTTCCAGCTAGGCGCTCGCATGCCTTTGGTTTCCACTTTTTCTTTAATTACGAATTCTCTATTAGTTCCTTTTCAAATTGGCGTGGAGGCACTGTAATCTAGACACTAAAAGCCATCCATACATTGTCTCTTTCTTGTCTTTCCTGAGAAAATTGTGGCTGTGTGCGTATTTTATTACATAATACATATGGTTTTGGTGATTGAGAAATTATACCATGATGCGTGGAAATGATTGAAAATGAGAGATGGTGGTGGAGGTGGAGGACGAGGAGGAGGTGACTGTCATGATTAAAGTGTGACGGTGGCTGCTTTTTATCTTTCGGTGTGTGAAAACAGCAGTCGTGACTATCTAATAAGAACATACAACAAAAAGTAGCAGTAGTGGTTGAAAAAGAATGCGGTTGAAGCTAGAAAAGGAAAAGAGCATGTAAATATATAGGAGGATTTCAGGGTGGAATCATGTCGTTTTCTTGCATGATTTTGTGATACAGTGGGTTTGATGTAATGTAAGAAAGTTTCAGTAGAGATCAAAATTAGTTGCAATGTCTGAGACTCCGATGATTATTCTACTTAATCTACCGCTCCTGTTATGTGTTCTGTAAACAAGCCATTCCAATATTGTTTCGATGCTTCACGCATAAACACAGTCTTGGCAATAAGTCAAGTTCGTCGCTTAAGATTAACACCGTAAATTCCTCATATGACTTATAGTCCATAATTATCTAATTATTATTATTATTATATATTTAAAATTTTATTTAATACATATTTTGAGAGAGCTCTTGTATAGTCTTGTTTAAGACTATATAAGGATTTATTCAACATGTAAACTAAGTTTTATTTTCCTTTTTTTTAGAAAAACTTTCTAGTTGGAGCATATAAATTTCTTTTTCAATATATCTAAGAAGAATAATAATTTTCACATCTAGATGTTCTAGATGCAAGTCAAATAGAGCACATCTTGTCAAGACTATAACAATTGTGAGGTGAACTGCATGGAAAAAAATATTTTACCGAAGTCAATTCTTTTTTTTTAGAATATCCTTTTACCACTAACCTTGCTCGATACCGCTATACTTGATGATCATCATTTTGCTTGATCTTAAAGATTCATTTATTACCAATTGGCTTCCTTCCTTACAGTAACGGTACAAGTTACCAATTTTTATTCTTAAGAAGAGCTTTAATTTATTTTTGCACTATTTTTATCCATTGAGACACATCTTGATTATTAAGTGCTTCTTATAAAACTGATTATTATCTATCTTATGTTAAAAGCACTATACTATATTACCCTCTATTATATAATTTGAGTGCTAATTTAGTGATCATTTATACTATTTGATTGACAAACTTGTGGAGCTTTAGACTTAAGTAACAGTTGAAAATCGTGCACTGGTATTGTTTTAAAGGAAGTCTTTTGCTGAAATTCATTTTCTACTTTATTGCAATCTTTAAAAATCTTTGTGAAATGTTGTTGTATTCTTTCCTTTATGTTTTTCTTCTATAAAGGTGACATCCCTACTAAAATAGTATTGTAGATAGTGGGATCTAACAAAGGATACTCTTTTACTCTATTAGTATATCCTAAACATACATATTTCCTACATTTTGGATTTAACTTCATGATTTCTTTGTTATTATACATCATGTACACTTGAATTCTAAATATATAGAGGTTAGACTAATTAAATGAATTTCTAGTCCATATTTCTATCAGTGTCTCTAACTCAATTGTAATTAGTAGAATTTGATTCACCATATAATAGGCAATACTGACTACTTATGTTCAAAAGCCCTTATCTAAACTTGCAGCTCTTAATTTTTCTCTTGCTCTTTCTAATAGAGTTATGTTTATATGTATACCACTATATTTTATTGAGGAGTGTAGGTAACAAAGAACTGTCTTTTAATGCCTTCTTACTTACAAAATACATCAAATATTCTCCTCCATTATATGTCCTTAAATATTTGATCTTTTTACCTTAATCAAGTTCAACATAAGCTTTGAAAACTTTAAAGGGTGAGAACATATGAACGTTCCTTTTGATTATGATTTACCGAACATCTTTTGGAATAGTCACCAATGAAAGAGAAAAAGTACTTTGTTTTTCTAAGAATGAAACAGGTGCTTACCACACATAAGAATGAACCAATTTAAGAACAACCTTACTTATAACACAATGCTCACAAAGAGTAGTGGTGCCTATTTGAACTTAGAGGGTATGTTTTGCTCATTAAGGATATTTGTTCCTTCTTTAGATATATGTCCAAGTTTCTAATGCCGTAATATTAAAAGTCTTTCATTTGGACTACTTAAAGTGGCCGATACTTTTATTTATAACAAAGTCTCTCCCTTTAAATTATACATGCTTGTAACTTTCTTTTCTACCTTTATAAGTACAATTATGCCTCAAATTAACTTTAAAATTTTGTTGACAATTTCTATTTTGCACCCAAGATCATCTAGTCTTCCTAAAGATAACAAGTTCTTCTTTAAGTCACCTATATGTCGTACCTCTTAGATGGTACAAATTGTCCCACCGTAGATCTTTAGCTTGTCGATTCTAATATAAACAACCTTTAAAAGATAATCAAAAAAATGTATATAAATCCTTCCAAGAAAGGTTCTTAATGTTGGGACCATTCTCTTCTAAATGTGAAGCAAAAATTAACTTCTAATTCAAAAGAGTCATGCTTCAAATAGCAACTTCCTTCTTTTAATTGTTGCTTTTCAATGCATAACATTGGAAGTAATTGCAAAATTTTTGTAAGGATTATAATTTTTATTTAAATTCTAATTATCCTTTTGTAAGTGACATTTCATGTCACAATTATAGCACTTTAAAATCTTCTTACTTCTTGATTTTAGATCTACTATAATTTTGACTCTCACTTGGCCATGTTCTATTGCTCTCCTTCTGCACTATCAAGAATTTAACTTATTATAAACTAGACTATATGTCTTCCTTAGTCTTACGTCGACTTTTTTCCTCCAAAATTGCAACTCCAACCTCAATGAAGACTGGTTAGAATGCAAGAAGAATATTAATTAAGTTAATGATGAGTTATTCATATAAATTAACTAGACCTTGAAGTAAAAGTTAGATTCATTTATGTGGCTTAATATGTAATTTAATAATGCGAGCGTAGATAATAAAATGATCAAATTATTAAAGTTTCCAATCATTAAAATATATTCTAACATCCTAATAGTATAAAGTTTCCTCTTAAGAAAAACTTGTTATGGAATTACTTATCATCTTATAGCTTTGTGAGATGATACCATATCTCTTTTGTTGTTTTCTTCTTCTCTATGCTTAACAAAACTTTATCAACTAAAGCTAGATAAAGATATGCATTAACATTTACATTCATTTTCATTCCATTTGATGTCATAAGTGAAATTCATCGATATTTTACTAATGGCTATAAGGAACTTAATTTTTTAAAGATAACTTCCATTTTTTAACTTCTATAATGAAAAATTATTTATGATAAGCTTCTCAATCTTAAATTTGATTTTCATTGCTTTATTCCCAAACTACTTTAAGCTGAGAGGAGATAACTCCCACTATTTCACATAAACAATAATTGTATATTTGAGTAGTACCCTTTTAAATAATAAATAATATATAACTTATTTTCTAATGTAGAGGATGCACATAAAGTGGCAACTATAAAAAATATGATAAGTATATGTATATATATACCCCCTTAATTAAGCTCTTACACTACTTGTTAGCTAACTAAAGGGATAGAGCAAGATCGTAGCTCAATTAAGATTGGAAGAATGAGAGAATCAAAGAGTATTATTAGTAAAAAGAGAAGTTACATTACAAACATCTTCTCACTATAAGATGTTGATTTGTAACTTAAAAACTATAAGATTGAAATCTTCACAAGCTCCACTTTTAGATTCTTGAATTTATTTCTTAATATATGAAATAAGAAGATGGATGACTATTAATATGTGAATCAAACTAATTATAATCACACATTTTAATTTATTATAATTACTACATAGTTTAATACTAATATTAATATTTACTTTTACACACTATAATAAAAAGAGTTTTAAGCAATAAAAGACTTTGCAATGGTTTTAAAATATGTCACTAAAAATTAGTATAATGCAATAATTTTTAAACATTGCCTTTAACAACAACAACAACAACAATAATAGTTTATTTTTATGTATTGAAAAGGCACAAAATAAAAAAAATAGCTGCATTAAAATCTTACATGCAATATTTGGAACTTTTGCTACAATTCCAGTCATCTAGCTCCAATATTTATTAATTTGACTGGGAGTACTTTGCATTAGAATTCTCTATCCACCAACTAAATCGATTAATGAAGCTTTAAATGTTTACTTTTGTTATATACTCAAAAGGTAATAATTGCAGTTTTCTTGTCATATAATAAATGAAAACTCATAAAATGTAAGATTCATTAGAGATTTAGTGTCAAATGTAAAACAAGAACAACAGATGATTTAATTGTATTTATGATAAGTCGATGTCAGTTCCAATCTTCTAATTCCAAAAGACAAATAACTGTATATAAACATATGAAGCTATAATTTTTTCTTTTGCTTTTTTAACTTTCCTCCAATTTTTTTGACAAAGTTTAATCTTAAAATTCTCTCTAGTCCTCTTCTTTTTCCACCTTTCTAAGCACTTCATGACTTCTTAGATTTCATAGTTCCACAAGATTTTACTTGAATTCCATTGTTTGTCTACATTATGAGACTAAAGATTTGATCTGTGCTTTAATTGGAACCATTTGTCATCTAGTTTTTGCCGTTGTCTACATTTCCTATAACTCTTCCAACAATGGAAGGTTATATTGTTCTTTCCATATGAGATGTTGAGTGGGAAAGAGTGAGAGAGGGGGAGAGATAGGTATATATATATACTATAAGTTGTAGTTTAAATCTAGTTGGTTTAGGTTAGAGGTAGTTATATAACAAAGGAAAAGTAACCTCAAGGAAAAGACTTTTACAACAAAGCTAGTTGCAATTCATCAAGTCTATGTTTATTTAAAGTAGACGTCTTGCTAACCCCAAGGTGCAGGTGAGTTGATAAGGGGCTCTCCTGGCTTAAGTGAAGTCGCAGGTTCAAACTGCCCTTATGTATGCAGCCGTTTAAAACTTGGGACCAGAGCTTTGTCTCTCGCAAGGAACCTATATGGCTCGAGCGGGGATTAGTCTGGGTGTAGATGACTTAAGGTTGTAACATCCCGTCACCGATGGGAAGGTTATATTGGTAAATTGAGACGGGATAGGATTTTTACCGCACATTATCGACTGAGCATTCATTTGGCCTCTAATTGTAGAGGAATGAGTCAATTGGTACATGCACACATAGGTACATGCATTCATGACAATTTCC
>JANIJH010000223.1:62042796-62053169 GCA_024520975.1 Erythroxylum areolatum | reverse complement strand
TTTCTTTGCTCCCAAATTGTACCTAAAATCAAATATGAATTAAAGTGAGTATCTTAAGCATTTTTGTATCATTAATCGTTAAATGTAAATAATTAAATATATCAATAATTAAACACATATCAGGTAGCAAATGGAAGATGAGAGGGCTGGGTTCAATGTGAATGGAGGTTTGAAGGATTAAAACTCATAAAGAAGAGGAAGAAGAAAAGCTACGAAGATGAAGAAGAAACCAAAACAAAACACCAATAGTCTTTTAAGTGCGAAGCATCAAGAGAGAACAAACCAAAAGGGGAGGGGGTGTCTTTCAATAAAAATAAAAACTTAAGACATGGACACTTGCCACATGTCCAATTTCTAAAGCATTTGACTAGGTTCCTTCATCTAACTAGTGCAATCAATTTTAATTTCTACTCCAATTATCTCCAAATTTTAATCGACACTTGTCAATAAATCCCAAAGTCATTTATCAAAATTTCTATCACTATTGGACAGTAAATTGTACTAACATTTATTAATAGTTTTGCTACTCGACAATTTTCCTAGTCCAAAATACCCAACAATTTCTAGAAATTTCTCCAAAAATTCCAAAAATTCTAAATCAGCAAATACACTCTCCAAATCAATTTTCAACATATAAAAACTACAATTCTCAATAAAAATCACATTTAGAAACAATTATACCCGAAATATCCATGAATGCATGTACAATCATTTTCATGTATAAAAATTCACTATTCACGTGTATATGCATGTCATATTATGCATGAACATGGAATGCATTTTCTAATCTCTTAGTCATCTCTCATATATTCTGTTCTAGCCACAACATGGGTAACGGGATGTTAAATTAATAATTCTAATGTTGATTATGACCATTACGGCTTTTATATTGATGATGTCAACTTCGAAATTAAAGGAGCATTAATTTCTTCCTTACCAAGACTCCATAGCTTTATAGGTGATGATCCATATAGGCATTTGAAGACTATGCATATGGTGTGTTTGTCCATGAAACCACCCACAACAAATCTTGAATATGTATTGAGGAGAGCATTCCACTTCACTTTAGATGGAAAAGCCAAGGAGTGGCTTTACACATTACCTCAACATTTCACCACATTGACCTAGGATCAATTGAAAGGAGCATTTTTAGAGGAATAGTTTCCCGCTTCTAAGATGTCAAGGCTAAAAAAGGAGATAACTAGTGTGGTGCAATGAGATAATGAATCCATGCATGAATATTGAACAAAGTTCATTGCACTTCTAGGTCAGCGTCCACACAACAATATTTCAAAGAATGATCTGGTCATCTCTTTCTATAAAGGGCTCCTTCCACTTCATAAGCCCTCAATTCATGTTGTAGCAAATGGTTAGAGAATTGAGTCCCAATGCTGCATGGGACCTACTTCAAAAGATGGGTACCAATGACCATCAATTTGGAGACACAAGGAGGGTGTGCAATACCTCTTCGACTTCTTGCTAAGATATTCTTGCTGAAATTGTTACTTTGGAAAACCGACTGGAGAAAAGACTCAATATTTTGGAGAATAATGTGAAGACCAAGCAAGTTAATTTAGTGGGTCATTCTCAAGCTATAGTAGCCAGTTGTGAGTACTGTGGGTCCACGATGTATGCCTGTAATAATTGTGCTAGATATGAAGAAGTTTCCACCCTATACCAAAATAGGATTGGCAAATATCAAAAGAGGGATCCTTACTCCAAAACCTTTAATCCGGGCTAGAGAGATCACACTAACTTCATATGGGGTGGGAATTAAGGAAACACTCAAGGAAATTCTTCTAATCAAATGGTGTCTAATCAAGGGACATCATCTTCTTTTTCTAAGGGTGGTGATGAATTCGCTATGATCATGAAGGAAATTGTCGGGATTAATTCAAAATTAGATCACGAGAAGACACAAATCGATGCTAAGTTGAATGCTATGGGGAATAAGATGGACTCATGTCTACAAAATGTGTTCTCTAAGTTGGAGCAAATAAAGACTAAACATGAGAACTTGAACACTTTTGTTACTTAAATCTCCAATAACTTGAGTGAACAACAAGCAAAGAGTAGTGGTTCTATACCCTCTAACACAATGATAAATACAAAATCTTTGAATGCAATTGCACTGAGAAGTGGTAAGAAAATTGGTGCTAAGAAAGTGAAATTCAAAGAGAATGAAGAGAATGAAGAACCGGTTAATGAGGAAAAGGTAGTTGAGTCTCCTCTTGCTAACATTACTTAAGAAACCTCCCAAGCCGAGAAGAAAGCTTCTATTCAATTTGAAAGCCTACAAGAAAAGAAGCTCATGGAGAAGTCTTGAAAACAACCAGTGGTGCAAAATGATGAAGAGGCAGCAACTATCATGAAGAGACCAATGGAGGAAGGATCACCATCCGACTCCAAAGGTGATGAGGTAATCATTTGTGACTTGCCTTTTCCAAATTCTTACTTGGTTAGTAAAAAGAATGTTGACAAGAAATACAATGACGAATTGTTTGAAATGCTTAGCAAACTTGAGATGAATGTGTCATTGCTTGAATTGATTAAAAAGATCCCTAAGTGTGCTAAATTCTTGAAAGACCTATGTACAAATAAGAGAAAGTATAGGCATAGTGAGAGAATTCAACCGGGGTTGAGTGTTAGTGCCTTATTTAAGCCACAGTTGCCCATTAAATGCAAATACCTAGGTTCTTACACTATCTTATGTACCATAGGTAGAACTACTGTTTCTCATGCCTTACTTGACTTAGGTGCGGCAATTAATGTCATGTCGAACTCTATTTATAAGACCTTGGGTATTGAAGCTTTAAAAGAAACTAGTGTAGTGCTTGGTCTAACGGATAGGACAATGAGATACTCTAAAGGCATTTTAGAGGATATCCTTATACAAGTCAAAGGTCTTGTTTTCCAGCTGACTTTGATGTCCTGGATATGACTAATGAGCTTCCTGTTGAGAGTACTTTGATTCTAAGTAGGCCTTTCCTTCTGACTGCTGAGACCATAATTAATATGAAGAAAGGCCTTATCACTATAGGAATTAAGGATCAAGAAATGCAATTTAATCTTTCAGAAGCTATAAGCCATAGTTATGAAGATTGTTCTTACTTTGGTGATAGTTTGATTGAATGTCATAATAATGATGTGGAAGATTTGCATGAGACTGATGTGCATGAGCCTAACTGGTATAGTATAGGCGCGAATCATCATGATGCACTTGCTTGTTTATCCTCCTCCCATTCTTCTGATTTTTGTACATGTGAAGGTGACGTATCATGTGTCTATTGTTTAGAGATATATAGGTGGCTTTCCATTCTGCAAAATTTTGATGCATCCTTTTGTTTTGATATTACTGTTGATTCTGCACTTGATAGCCTTAAGGAAGGTGTGTTTCTTGATTTTACAGGAACTGGTGATAAAGAAGCTATTATATAAGCTACGAATGTAGTTTCTCCCTTAAGTGGTACTGGAATATTAGAAGAGGATAGCAGTGATCCTGCTAGTGTTCTAAACCCTTCTAATACCACTCTCACTTTTGATTTACCTTCTTTTTCTATTGATCAGACTGACCCTAATTCTGTTGTTTCCAAGTCATTTGATGGTAGCATTGAATCAGGAAGTGGAGGACATATATGCCACACTAAGCTTATATCCTCTTCCCCAAGCCACATGGATGTACCACTCACACGGAATGCATTAGATATACCAAAACTAGTTCATTCTATTGTGCAACCCCCTAATTTAGAATTGAAACCCCTTCCCCTTAACTTGAAATATGTCTGTCTTGCTGATGATTTCAAATTGCTTGTTATTATTTCCAGTTCTCTGATTAGTTCTGAAGAAGAGAGATTAGTTTCTGTGTTGAAAAGATATAGGAGGGCTATAGGTTGGTCTTTAGGGGACGTATCAGGAATTGATCCCCTGGTTACACACAAGATCCTTTTGGTTGACAGGTTCAAGCCAGTTAGGCAGCAACCTAAGAGATCGAATCCTATTATTAATGATGTGATTAGGAAGGAGGTATCTAAGTTATTGAGTGCAGGGATCATATATGCCATATCAGACATAGGTAGTACTGAAAAAGAGTGGTATCACAGTGATGAGAAATGAGAGGAATGAACTTATTCCATCAGGAGTTTAAAATGCTTGAAGAATGTGCATAGACTATAGGAAGTTTAACGAAGCAACTAGAAAAGATCATTTTCCATTACCTTTCATTGATCAAATGATGGAAAGAATATCTGGGAAATCTCACTATTGTTTTTTGGATGGTTTTCCAGGTTACTTCCAAGTGTCGATTGCACCTACAGACCAAGATAAGACTACTTTTACATGCCCTTTTAATACCTACTCTTATCGAAGGATGCCATCGGATTGTGTAATGCTCTAGGCACCTTTCAAAGGTGTACGAAGGTGATCTTCTATGATTTACTAAAGCAAAAGATGGAGGTTTTTATGGATGACTTCACCATTTATGGTGATAGCTTTGATAATTTCTTGTTTAGTCTTGAACGTGTTCTTGGTAGATGCATTAAAAAAAACTGGTTTTGAATGATGAGAAATGTCATTTTATAGTAGATAGTGGCGTAGTGTTGGGTCATCGCATCTCTTAAAAGGGGATTGAGGTTGATAGAGCCAAGATTGAAATAATTTCTTCACTTCCTTATCCTACTTGTCTAAAAGAATTGAGATCTTTCTTAGGGCATGCGGGTTTTTATCGGCGCTTTGTAAAAGATCTTAGTACAATTGCTTTACCCTTTTCTACATTGTTGAAAAAAGACATTGATTTTCACTTTAATGATAAATGTAGATATGCTTTCGACACTTTGAAATCTTTGCTTGTTTCACCTCCTATTCTGACTGCACCTAACTGACGTTTACCTTTTGAGCTATCTTGTGATGCTTCTAACTTTGTAGTTGGTGCTATGCTTAGTTAGAAGGAGGAAAAACGATCTAGAGTGATAGCTTATGGCTTAAAGACAACTGACTCTGCTCAAGTGAACTATACCACTATTGAGATGGAACTTTTTGCTATAATCTTTACTTTAGATAAGTTTAGATAGTATCTGATAAACTCTTGAGTTGTGTTTACAGATCATGCAATAGTGCGGTACTTGTTCAAGAAGCCTCAGTCTAGACCAAGATTGATAAGATGGGCTTTATTGCTGTAGGAGTTCGATATTGAAATCAGAGATAAAGCTGGAGCAGAGAATTATGTGGCTGACCACCTTAATCGGTTACCTGAAGGCATTGAGGGAGTTGACTCTTCTGATCTTACTATTGATTCTTTTCCTGATTCTACACTTTTTGCCTTGACGGTTCAAGAGCCTTGGTACTTATTGTTAATTACATTGTTGATGATTTTGTGCCTCCTTTTATGTCTAAGTTTTAGGTTGATAAGCTGAAGCGGGAGGCAAGATACTATACATGGGATGCTCCAATTCTTTGGAAGCAATACAGTGATCAGATCATCAAACGATGTGTTCCTAACAATGAGATCCACTCTATTCTTATGTTTGCACATTCTTTATCTTACGGGGGGCATTTTAGTGCTAATAGGATTGCTACGAGGTTTTAGAGTGTGGGTTTTACTAGCCTACCTTATTCAAAGATGCTTATGCTTTTTGCAAGTCTTGTGACAAGTGTCAAAGGTTTAGGAGTCTGGGTAAAAAGCATGAAATGCCTTTAATGTAAGATCCTAAAATATACCCTAGTTGAAATAATATATGTTTATGAAAGTACATGTGTGATAGGAGTTACAATTTTGCTACGATTAGAATATGAAAGACTTATGACTTGAATTTTTGATCAAGTGGATTATAATGAGTAAATTGGAATTAATTGATACCATTAGAGAATTGAAGTATTTAAATGCATATTTATATTAGGAAAGCTTTCAAGTGGCAAGATAAATTGTTATATGAAAATTTCAATGATTAAGCCTATGAGTTAGTGACATTTGGCTTAGTTGATACATTGACAAATGGCATAGTTAATAAAGTGACAAGTTACCTAATAAAATTGCGGCATTTGACAGCATTCATTGAGTGAAACATGGTTTAATGTAAGTTTGACAAATGGTAGCTTAAGTGCAGGACATGTGTGACATATGCAAGAAGACACATGCCTTATGGAGTTAGTGACACCTAGGTGGTGATGAAGCAAGTTTCTGCTGGAAACGTTTCTGTTTTTCTCTTTTTATTCACCTTGCTTTCTTCTTCCACGAAGCCTCCCATCTCCTCTCTAACTTCTGGAATTTTGCTAGTGTTTGGAGTATCAACCTTTGGAAGCCTTGTAAGTTATTTCATTAATAAATAGGCCTTGTGATTCTATGTATTATTACTTCATTGATGCTGGAAACTGGTTTGGATGAGTAGTTCTACTGGATAGGTTTTGGTATTTTACACATATCTTGTTCTGTAGGTATCCAAATTGGATGAATTTAAATTCTTATTAAATTAGAAACCTATATCTACAACTTTCATGAAGGCGTCAAATTTGATTTCTACCACTAAGTATGTAAAAAGTTGGCTTGAAGTTGAGTATCTGGAATCGGTCACTGTTTGTGAATAGTCTGTAGTCATTTAGGGATAATTTTCAAAATACTGAACCAAATTGCATAAAATTGGTGTAAATAGAAACTTAAGACATAAAGGAACAAATGTGTAGAAGAATGTTTTGCCTAAATTCTTCATTTTCATTGTCAAAATGACAGTGTAACATTGACCCGAAAGTCTATTTTATGGAAAAGCTGGAAGAAATGAAGTGTTTTCACTGAACTTGCTTTGGTATTTCAATTATAACTTACACTGTGGATCTTCAAATGAGTTGGTTCTTAATTCAGATTAAACTAGAAACATATTTCTACAACTTTCTTGAAGAAGTTGAATTTTAATTCTATCTCTAAGGTTTTCAAAATTTGGCATGAAATTGAGTCTTGGCTTAGGCTGTAGCACTACCAGGTACAGAAATCATATCCTGTGCTTTTTGAATAAACTGTATTGATGTAGGCCGAATTAGACTGAGGTGTCTTCACCAAAGTTGAAGTTTATTATCTTAGCTTTAAATTGGAATAAAGTTTGTAATTTTTGGATATTGGAAATTTATGAGGTGTACAACTTGGAGACATGATCATGCGTTAGTCAAAATGTCAAATGTACACAGTCTGTGCTATTTTGAGCATAACTCATTGAATACTAAACCCAATTGGATGAACTTGGTATCATTGGAAACCTAAGACAAAGAGGAAAAACTTTCTAGAAGGAAGTATTACCTAATTACCTCACCTTCCTAATGAGAATAATTGAGCAAAGTGGATCTGAAGGTGTATTGTGAAATAAATCTGGATTGAGGGATTGAGTATGATTTCACATGATCGATAATGTGATAAAATTAAGGATAAGAAATCCAAATTTTGGTATAAACATGCATCATACATATTCAGTATACATGAATGTACATAATTGAATTAATAATTGTGCACAAGAGTAATATATGTTTGTATTGAATATTTTAGAGAAACCCTTAGAGCGATCGATTCCAGATATTGTCGGGACTTCGAGACAATAAGCAAACAAGGAGCTTTTGTAAGTAATTTAGACGGTAACTTTTGTGGGTATCCTAAGATGGTCTCACCTTGATTTGTTTTGTTTATTACTGAATTGAATTTGATATTGATGAATGTGTACTGAATTGTATACTGGTCCCAGACATGAAGGTTCGAGGTATTGATTGATGAATGTGATATTGAAGTGCTACTTACCTTACTTTGTTCTGCTTGTTGAATTTGATTTATGCTGATTGTGTTTTGAATTCCGGATGATGATTGTCCGAGGCGTTTGATGCATGTTTATATCATTGGAAGTGCTATTTGAAAGTGAATATAATTGACTACTTGCTCTGCACATGTAATTTCTGAAATGACCTTGTTTTGTTTTAAAATTGTTGAGTCCTAGTTGTGGGTAAATAGGCATGTCTAGAAGGGTCTGCAGCTGCTTCTGTGACACTTCACTGTCTTTTGTTAATGACACTTTGGTGTCTTCTGTTATTGACACTTCAGTGTCAAGACTTTGGTCTCTTCTGGACACTTCGGTGTCGAGACTTCGATCTCTTCTGTATTAGTCCCGTTATTCACTTATGTAAATGGATTTAGCAGTCATCTGATTTTGTATTCTGATATCTGTTTGATTATGATATAAACCTAATTGTATTATGATTATGAAAGGTTTATACCTTCTTGTGATATTCAGTTATGATAATTAGAAAAACCTGTTCTGAAATGCATTAAGTCTGATTTAATGTTAGGCAATCTTTTAATGCACGCTTATGTTATTACATGATTATGATTGATGAGTTGTCACTTCTGTATAGATTAGTTATTACTCACTAAGCTATATGCTTAGCATGGTAGATTTGCCCCTTGTAGGTCCAGAGAGAGGATTATTAAATACTGCGACAAGTCAACCGCAATGACCAATGAAGTCTAAGTCTTGTTTTGAGAAAAATGTATTCTAAATTTGTTTTGGACTTGTACCTGATGTATATGACTTTTGAAATTGTTTGAAGGTTTGTAACAACCTTAATACATGTTGGTCTTCGAATTTATGGTATGTAATATGATAGACACAATACCAATGATATGTTATGTATTGTTTGTTTGCTTGAGATTTTGGGAATGCACGTATGTTATGTTTCATATGTTTTGGATTTCGTTTCGGTTCGATATTATCTATTTATACTATTTTGTGTGGCATTCATATATCCTTCTATGGGGTATGTGGGGTGTTACATTTAATACCTATGCATTTTTGTGAAGTTTTTGATGTTTGAGCAACGATTTTATAGGTCCCTTTCCTCTGTCGTTTAGGTTTTCATATATATTACTTACAGTAGATTATGTGTCTAGGTGGGTAGAGGCAATGCCAACTAGGAAAGATGATGCTTTTACTATTGCCAAGTTTTTATGTGCTCATATCTTTTGCAAGTACGACATTCCAAGAACAATTGTCACTGACTAAGGAACATATTTCTGCAATAGGACTATCAGGTCTTTACTTGCTAAGTATGAATTTAATCATAAGCTAGCCACTCCTTAACACCTTCAGACAAATGAGTTGGCTGAAGTCTCCAATCGAGAAGTGAAGCATATACTAGACAAGATTGTGAAGCCATTTGGAAAAGACTAGAGTGAAAGGCTTGAGGAGGCGTTATGGGCTTACAGGACTACCTACAAGACCCCTATAGGCATGTCCCCTTTCCGATTGCTCTATGACAATTCTTGCCATATACCTTTAGAGATCGAGCACAAATCTTATTGGGCAATCAAGGCATGTAATACAGACCTTGAATCTTCACTTGAAAACTAGACAATGCAACTCCAAAAGCTTAAAGAGATGAGACTTGAATCTTATGATAACGCCAAAATCTGCAAGGGAAAGCTGAAAATGATTAATGACAAACAGATTTTGAGGAAAGAATTCCATAAAGGTGACAAAGTTTTAAAGTTCAACGCTCGGTTAAAGTTGATGCCCAAGAAGTTTGTCACCAAGTGGGAGGGCCCTTTCAAAGTTACCAAGGTGCATTCATTTAGAACGGTAGATGAAGCAACTGGTCATGTTTCACAAGTCAATGGTCATCTACTTAAGCACTACCATGAGGATCAAAGATCCCCCTAATCCTACGGTTGTTCCCTTCCACCTTTCTCCTTTATTCTCTATTATAATAATGGTGATATCTGTTTGCTAAGATAGTTTGAAATAAGAGTGGGGGAAGGGAACCTGGAAGTAGTTGTAGTTGTTTATTTCGTTTAGTTATTGTTAGTTAGTTTTCCCTTGCTCTTGCCATTTCACCTATAATTGTTTTTCTTACAATGAGGCCAATGTATTGACTAAGTGTAGGGGAGGGATTGCTCTTAAGAATTGTTTGCCACTACTTGGATCAAGGATATGAATACCGTACCGTAGGGATTGCTCTTAAGAATTGTTTGCCACTGCTTGGATCAAGGATATGAATATCGTACCGTACCGGTAGGTACTGGTACGGCTATTAAAATATCGGGTGAAAATTTCGATCTACCGATACCAACAATTCCGGTATTTTTCGGACCATTTCGGAAAATTTTGAAATCTCCAGTGACCAAATTGCAAAAAACAAAACTTAAACCTAAAAAATCTTACCCCACCCCCCGACCCTTCTGGAATCTCTGGACTCTTCTTCTCTCTTCTTCGGTTTCTCCTTCTTCTCCTTGCTGCTGCTCCTCCCTCCTCGGATCTCGTCTCGCTGCCGTCTCCTGGCCGTCGACGTGTTCTCCAGTCCTCCTCCTTCGTCTTCGACCGGTGGTTTGTTCTCCAGTCCCTTAGCTCAGCCCGCTC
>JANIJH010000223.1:62021469-62042696 GCA_024520975.1 Erythroxylum areolatum | reverse complement strand
TTATTTATTATTAAGATTTTTGAAAGCATGGTTGATGTAAACAGTAAACTAGTAAAGTATACAGTACAGCTGTATAACATATCAATATGGACTATTTTGCAAATTTTAAAAATTTTAGGGATTATTTTATAAATTTAAAAATTTTCCGAACCGGTACAGTTCCATTCCAGAGCTCAATCCGGTACCGAACCCGGTATGGTATTCATAACATTGGCTTGGATTACCATTTTAGTGACTTTTCAAGTATTTTTTGTTTGATTGAGCTAAATTGATTGGTTTTTTCTCTTGAGAATGATTTGCTGCTCTGATTCCCACCTTCTGACTTGACTTTTGCAATCCTTAGGTTTTGTTTTCAAATCCTTGTTGCTTATGCAACAACGACATGTCAAGGTTTGAATGCATTTTGATTTGAGTAATTTTTATTCTTAGTTGATTA
Organism: Erythroxylum areolatum; assembly: GCA_024520975.1. NCBI lineage: Eukaryota > Viridiplantae > Streptophyta > Magnoliopsida > Malpighiales > Erythroxylaceae > Erythroxylum > Erythroxylum areolatum. The sequence goes on along the minus strand of JANIJH010000223.1, from coordinate 62,042,260 downwards.
GCACAGTGGAATGCCTTTGGTGCAGTGTTACTAACCTTATTGTATAGCTTGATTTTAGGGAGGAAATATCTTAGAGAAAGCCTTGTTAAAAGGATTTTTTAGCCTTACTTTTCTTTCTCATCTTGTGTTAATTCTACCTAGCTTGGTTAGCCTCCAGAACTTGTATAGATTCTTTTTCAAAGCTGCGTTAATACCTAGATTTGTGAGCATGATAGGGGCATTCATTGCTAAACCCCTTTACCCAAATACAAACCTATTCAATTAACCTTTTGCTTACTCCTTTTAGCCCTTCACTTTCATTCATTCCATTGTTTTTGAGCAAGCGTTTTACATGAGTTATATTATGTTCTTCACGATTAAATGTGCATAATTGATGTTGCTATTTTTATCTTCTTGGGTTAGAATATGCCAAATTTGAAAAAAAATCAAACAAACAAAAGGAAAAAAAAAGAAATGGCGCTAGTTTGAAATAAGGCAGCGTTTGGTGGATTGAAGATTAAAGATTAGGTCTTTAAAGTTGATAATTGCACATTGGTGTTCATTTGATGGTTGCACTTTAACTTATTTTGAGTTGTTTCTTAACACTCATGCAATGCATTTGTCATTTTTTTTCCATTTCATGCTTTCAGTAGCCTTTCATCAACATTATAACCCTACAAAGTCCCCTTGATCATGAATCTATGGTATGTTAGTGGTGGAGATAGTAGAATCTTTACAAGCTTATGGTAGGTGCTAATCAAGGTGGATTGAGTGAAAATTTTCCTATTTGAGAAACGAGTGAGACACTTGTACCTTTAAGAGATCTATTATGTTTCTTTTCCTTCTATCTTGTTATATCTCTTATTTTAGTTTCTTTGCACTGAAGCATTCCATGACTGTTGGTTGATTAAAGATAGAGGTTGTTTGAGTTGATTGCATATTCTTGCCTTGTCAGTTTTATGTTCGCTGAGATTGAGTTTAACTGTTGGATTTCTCATTACTGATAATTTGTCCAGGAGTGCAAAAGGCTAAGTGTGGGGGAGTTGACAAACTCACTTATTCATATATATTTTCATATCATTTGGATGGGTTTTTATCATTAAAATTAGTTTTTATGGTCTTATTTGATTATTATTCGAAATATTGTGTCTTACATTTAATTTGTATTTATAGGGGTAAAAATTGTTGTATCTTAGTTTAACTATGATAAATTAATTTTGGACAATTAATTCTACCTTATTTGTAATTTTTATTGTAATGTACTTAGAGAAATTAGAGTTCAAAAAGATTAAGTAGTGATGCAAGCATCACTTGAAAGAAAATGACAATGTTGAGACAAAGCATTAAAACATTGAAAAAGAAAAACGACAAGTGAGGAGTAGCATGGTGCGTGTGTCTACGGGTGTAAGAAAAATAAAAGAAGAAATGACAACACAAAGGGTAGAGGCTTGGAAAGGTTTTAGGAGTGTACAGTGAAGTGGACCGAAAAAGAGCAACACATAAATTGTCACATCAAAGAAGGGAAGAGGGGCGGTAGTGTGGTGTGTGTGTGAGAGGCGTGCGAGCTGGCTAGGAAAAGAAGGAAAAAATGCTACAGGGGAAGTCTATGTGGTGCAGCATGTGTGCATGGTGTGTGGAGACCAGGAGGCAGCGCACAAGGGAGGCGGCAGAAGGGACACAGTGAAGGCTTGGTCTGCGAGCGTGGTTTTGGGAAATAGGAGAAAAAATGCAACTTAGAGCAAAGCACGGATAGAGGTGTTCTAAAAGAAGAGGGATAGGTTTCGGTATTTTGGTCCTCATCTCCCACAAAATCCAAAACCATCATTCCCACCTTCTATGGCTGACCACCGCAGCTCAACATATCTAACGTCTTTTATAGTTTTTCGTGGCTAGTTTATCGTAATCCTTTGATTCAATGGCAATGGAAAGAGCTTGGATTTTTATAGGAGATTTTAAACTACATTTATCTTCTACCCATTTAATTATTTAGTGATTCCTAGGTCTTAGGATAACTGTTTAATTATTTGGAGTTACGTATTGATTATATCCTTGAATTAGAAGATTCTATGGCTGTATTATTGTTTAGAAACTGATATTGTGCTGATTTTGAATTAATTTCATTACTTTGTTTTGGGTCAAGACTTTGTATTGAGATTTTAGTGAAATTGGTGATTATTCAAGGTGGCTTGAATTATTGGATCGTTATATCTGTTGCTGGCATTAATTATGTTTTCCCAATTATTGAGTAAAAATTGAGCATTGGTTTTAGTATCTTTAGTTCTATTTTACTATTCTGGTGGCAGTTAGTAGATTAAGATTTTGGAAAATATTTTTGTAACAATTTGAGGTGACTCGGTTGTTGGATTAAAAGCTCGATTATAACTCTTGGTTCATTTGTTTAACTCCAATATCTGTTTAAGTGATGAATGCCTGCACTCTTGAATTGGAGGGTTGCATCTATCATTGTTAATTACTTGTGTTTTTCTTTCTTATTCCATTCGCTCATAACCATTTCATATCACTCGTTTTAATTTTTAAAATACCAAAAACAAGTTCTTAGCGTTTATTTTAATTAATTGCAAATTTTAGTGGTAATTGATCAAATTAAATCTCATCCCATAGTTTAGGTTGCATTGTATTTAGTTACTTAAGAAATTAATTTCATTTTTTTGGTTCCTCAAAGAGAACAACCTGAGGTTGCACTATATGCAATCCTTGGTTAAATTTTGAAGTAACTTCAAGGCAACGTCGAATTTAAGGTTATTTCAAGTAGCAAGCTAGGAAATTAAAATACTACAACTATAATGTAATACTTAGTTAATTATTTCTTCTTGGTTTTAAAATTTTAAATAATTTAATTTCCTGTAGGAAATTATGGGGCTTTATACTAACTATTAACACTTGTTAACAACTTAACATTCTAAAGGACACTAAGGTCCTAAAGCACTTACTTGACAAAATGACAAAGAAATTAAACCAACTCTTTTAGTAACCATGTTTCACACACTCAAGGTACAAGTCAAACTTTTAGTTTCATGATAGCAATAACATAAAAGTTTATTACCCATGTTTTTCCAAATAGCATAATTACTAGTAAAGCATTTAGATTTGCATCTAATTGAAGCAAAAACTAGAATTGACAAGTTACTATTATTTGGAAACTTTAGTTATATTTCTTTTAGATAACCTACTAACCATTCAAACTGACTTATTATATTATAATGAAAAATTTTCACCTATGTTTAAGTTATCATAAAGGATCATGAGATCATCATATCACATTGATTTGATTTCTTTGATATATATATTTATAGACACATACACACACACCTGGTCATAATTTCTTTATTCAAAGTAAAATTTTAGGCATTTATATTAATATTACTTCAAATAATGGTTTCCAATTTGCTAACATTGATAATGAAACTTATTGTAAGAGTGGACCATTAATTGAAAATTGAACTTATATATTCTGTAACATGTTGTATTTGTTATGCTTCTTGGTTGTTGACATATTGTTTGTTGTATGTATTACTGTGCTGAGTAGTAAGTTGTTCATAAGAAAGGGAGACATGTAGTGGATGAATTTTCCTAAATATAGTGATGAATAGATGATTGTAGTTAACGTTTTATTAAAAAGGCTTTTTTAAAGGTGGCTAATAAGAATGAAATTTCTGTTTATGCAAAGAATATTGTAATAACTATTTTTTAGTAATTAGTATTGTAATAATTTTTAGTATACTAGAAATATTATATATGATCATATAATTGTTGATGGATCTGGTCCAGGATATAATGGTTAGGAATTTAATGAGGGAACAATTAATGCAAGTATGGATGTGGATAATAATATTGAATTTGATGAATGTCTATGCATGATAATATATATAGATTATCATATGATACCTTTAAAGATATTCCTGAATTTAGTAATAGTTGTGTAGAAGTTAGTAATGGCATAAATCTTGATTCCAAGAATTTCTTTAGGTTAGTAAAGGAAAGAAAACAAGAGTTGTATCCTAGTTATCAAATTCGTTCTAAACTTTCTTTCACCATTTAACTGTATCTTTTTACGAGTACCCAAGGAATTAGTAATGTAGCATATACTAATCTCATAGGGTTACTTAAAAAAGCCTTTCCAAATGCAAAGATTCCTAAACCTTTTAATGTAATAAAAAAACTAACGAAGGGTTTAGGATTTCGCTATGAAAAGATGCATGAATGTCCCAATTACTATGTTTTGTATTAGGCAATGATAAGAAAGTAACTAACTGCAGAGTGTATAGTGTATCTGGGTAGAAACAATTTATAGTAGTGAAGATAATAAAGATGATCAAACAATCTTAAAAAATGAGGCAAATTACAACCATAGTTTTAGATATTTTCCATTAAAATTAAGGCTACAACATTGTTGCATATGTTTAGAATTATTTGAATTCGTGACGTAGCAAGAAAAAGGGGCATCATAAAGATGGTAATTTAAAGCATCATTCCAATAACCAAGCTTAGAAAGACTTTGAATCATTATATCTTAATTTGCAAAATATCCTTGTACTTTCATATTAACTCTTACCATTGATGGATTTAATCCATTTCACACAATAAAGGTGTGTTTGGTTCACTTGGGAGAATGGTAATAGAAATTATAATAAATATAGTGAGGAATTGAAATGGATATAACTTTCATTCCATTTCTCACTATATTGGGGGTATGGAGTATTGCCCAAAAAGGGGATATAAAAATATTGTTCATCTAATCATAATATATGACCAGCTATCTTTTTTCATTCCTTACCCATTCCTTTCTTCCCATACCAATTAACCAAGCACCTCCTAAGTGTTTCATATAATATATGGACCATGATCTTAATAAACTATAATTTAGTATTATGGAGATGTATAAAATAAAAAAATATCTTCAATTATACCTAGCCCAATTTCTTTTAGAAAAGATATTGATATTTTTGTGACCACTTATTAAAGAGTTGATAGAGTTATAGGAGTTTGGGGTAGAGATATATGATGCTTCAATTAACCAATAATTTAAGATGTTTATAGCCTTGTTATATATAATTAGTGACTTTCTAGGATATGAAATGCTATCTGAATGAAGTATAAAGGGAAAGTTAGCATGCCTTAATTGCCAATATGAAACTCACTCTCAATATTTAAAGCATAGTGGGAAGACTTGTTATCTTAATCATAAGAGATTTTTGGATATATATCATTTTCAGAGATGTGATAAGAGATAATTCAGTAATGATGTAGAGTTGGAAGAATCACGAATTTATTTGTTAGGATCTAATGTGTTAGAGCTTATTAATAGGACTTATAATGTGTTTAGAAAGGGGGGAAAAAAGCAAAAAACCAAGTGATCATGTTTAAAGGAAAAACAACAAGAGGAGAAAAATGACTATGGGCTTACTCGGGTAAACTTCAAAAAGTTATATTATGTAAAGGGTCCGTTTTTATTAACCAACCAAGACATCAAGTGTTTTATATACCTAATTGTTTTGAGGAAGGTTCTCATCATGTGGAGAATAAGGTACTTTGGAATTTGTTTGATGTATCTTTGGAAGAAAGTAAAAATGTTGAAGAAATATATTAGGGAGAATAAATGACTACGTCGATGACTTATTTAGAAATGATGGTGATATAGATCTTAAATGGTCAAGAGAAGATTTATTTTTAGACACGGTTGGCATACCTCTAAATAGCTTAAATATTGAAATATAACATGATGATGGCAAAGATGAAGATGAAAATGATTTTAATGACATTGACTAGGATTGAATGAATATTGATCAATAATTTGTTACAAAATATCTTTAGCTTCTTTTTCAATTAAAAAATTTATTTTTCATTATTATATGTTTAAATAAACTTTACTAATCTAGTTGTGTATATATAGTTACTAACAATAACATTGTTTATTATTATAGTTCTTTATAATGAAAAAAGTGAAGAAGGTGTGACCAAGTTCATTGCATCAGAGTCTATGGAAAACTTATTGAGAAAACAACAAAAGAAGACTCACACTTATAAGCTAAAATATTCACTTGAATTTTCATATAGAGAGTAAGACAAATTGGAGAATAGTGAAAAGCAATGACAAATCATTGAAAAAACACAATTTTAAATTAAAAAAACAAAATCTTAGTAATTCCTACTATTCTCTACGAAGAGGTATATGTTTTCTTATTTGTTTTGGCAGTATATATATGATTATTCTACTACTAAATATGGTTTGTATATGATTTCCATAACAACAATTATTCTCACAATTTATTTTTTATTTAATGGTTTTAATTGTTACAAATTTTAAAAGATGGGGAAGGACCAATCCTTTAAGAAGAATGACAGACCACAACCTTTATGTCCTTCAAATTATGTTGCTAACTCTTCAAGGTGGAAAAAATGATACTTATTAAGGAAAAAATATGAGTGGAATAAGTAAAGGGGATGAAGAAGGTATGTAACATCATATTCTTAGTAATCAACCTTTTGAAAGTTCTGCAAAGGAAGCGACTGTTTAAACAGAGTCAATTTTTATTAAGTGGCATGAATTGTTGACTAAAATTATGGAACAACAATCAAAATCATATGAAAATATAGAATACCAAGCTTTTATTTAAATAATTTTTATACTATTTACTGACATTACTATTTTTTAATATAAAATTTGTGAATACGAAGGGAATGGTCCAACTTTGCTCAAGGAGGATCATGCAAGATCCAAGGAACAACACAGACTAATTTTTTAATGCTCTTAATTAGATAGTTGGTCCTTATGAGAAGATGTTGACTGAATTCATACTTTTCTTAGGTATTGTAGCTTGTAAACAAAATCTTGCACCTCTAAATCATATCAATTGACTTAATATTCCCAATGAACCTCTTTGGGAATATGTTAATGTAAGAAAACATTTTGTTAATACTCCTTTCAGTTTTATTTTATAAGATCAAATTGAACATTAATTTTATTATAAAAAAGACATTTTGCCTTTAGCATGTAAAGAATGGACTTTGAAGACCATTATAAGTCTAAGCAAACCAAAAGTATTTCAAACAATAAACTATAGATGTAGAAAGAATGGGCAATCATCCTAACTTTACAAGGAAACAAGTCTTTAAGGAGCTCATTGCTCATTAGAACCACCTAGATGTTGATGTATGACAATTATTAGTGTTTTTTACAAAATAAGTTTCCAAACCTTGCATCTCAGAGGGATTTCTACTGGGATATTGATTTTGTTGTTATCTTTTAATATCTAATTAGTATAATGTTTTAGTATGTAGCAAATTACAAAAAAAATATTCAAAATAGAATAAGACAAAGTTAGGTGCACATAGTTGGTCCTAAGAATTTTGTAAGTAGTTACACTAAATTGGTTAGTTCTTTAGTTAGTTATAATCTGTCAAGAAACTAACTAAAATTTCTAAATTATTTCAAATTTGTAATTATCAATTGTTTCTCTGAATAGTAAACCAAAATAGAGGATACAACTCTACTCTCTAATTTTGAAAAATGTCTTGCAACTTGTAAAAGAAAGCCTAAAAAAATGTATAAGCAAGCTGCTGAAGCTCTAAGAGAGAAAATTATGATTAGTACTTTATCTTGTAACAGTTTTCTATATTATTGATACTTTCATTAAAATGCCTACATTTATTGCTCATTGTTTGTGCTTATGATTTCATTGTGTTGTTGCGATGTTCACATCACCTAAATTCCGTTTCATTTGTTTTTCAATTGTTAAATTGTTCTTTTTGTCAAAATGAGTTGCTTCTAATATAACTAGAATGACAGTAGATTTTTTAATAATTATATATGGTGCTTGCATTTATTAGTTTGACTACAAGTTTGTTTAATTCTTGTTTAATATATGTGTTGTCATACTTATCAAGTTCAATTTGATTGAAGAAGTAACACTTTTATTTTGTAGGCTCGCATTTTAAAAGTTTAAAAAGAAAATGATAGTCATAAGGTTGATAAAGTTGTGGCTAACAAAGGAATGATGTGGCCTTAACATAATGAACTATTTGGAAAAGCTATTAAATCATCTAGCGTGAAAGAAAATAATATAGCAAGTGAGGCCTTTTACAAATTCCCTAATGTGTATCTATATTCAATTAAGATTGCATTGGAAGAAGAGATGAATAAGAAAGTAGAAACTAAAAACGAGATAATGATAAAGGAATTAGAATAAGAGAAAGTCGAATGCTTGAAAATGAAATATCAACTAGAACAAGATAAAGTAGATTGAGAATAAATGATACAAAAAATATTCCCTCTTATTCAATCTCAACTTGGACAAGCCAATACCACTAACATAGACATGATTTAGAAATTGATTATACCTAGTCAATCAAGAAGGGAATGCTTTATTCCCTAAATCTTATAATTAACATAAAGAACTTCAGGTGAAAAATTCCTTAATTTAATCCTTTTGTACATTATCTTGATGTCTTTGCCATTGAGATTAATTGGAGATTATATTTGCTTATTTTCCCATATGCAAATATAGTGCATCCAATGTGAATTGAAAAGTTCATGCATTCTGACTTTGTTTATAAAAAGAACTGCATCATTATGTTATTAGTTTTTGACCTAGATTAATTATGTTGATTAAATGGATGTCATAATAAAGTAGAAATATTTCATTATTTAGATATATCAAACTATTTTTAAGCATAGGTATTTAAGAAAAATTTTAATCTACTTTTTCTTTATATAGGAAGGAGATGAGTATAAGTGGATAAGGAGGTACTTTGTGAAAGATTTTAAAGTACTTGTACATATTGTCTTTTTTTAGTATATTAGTTGATGCACTTATATTCCAAATGAACTAAAAGAAGATAATATAAGTGCACATTTTAGCTAATGATTTTTTATTATTGTATTTTAGATATATTAAAGGTTGAATTTCACAGGCGTATATGGACTATATAATGATATATATATATATATATATATATAAATGCAATTTTTTGGCTATTAACATTTGACAATATATATTTTAGGGCATACATTAATTTATGTATAGCTACATCTAATAATGTATATTGTTCTCTTAATGAACATTATAATTGTGCTTATTCTATGACAAGGGTTTGTTTTTACATTAACATATCATTGTTGATGAAAGGAAAAATTGTTGCTTTTATTGTTAGATATTGTTGTCTAAAAAATCAGTGAATTGCCTTACAAAGATTCAAAGCCTTATTTCTATTCAATATTATTGCTATAGTTTGAAATTGTTTTGTTCCTTACTCAGACTTGAAGCAACATTATTCATTTTGTTCATTAATTAAAATATTTTGTTGCTTAATCAAAAAAATTTACTTTCTTACACCTATAAAGCTATTAGCACTTGAATCAGCTGATTTCTCAGCAATTTTAACTTTAGAAGAAAGATTAAAGTTGAGTTTACTGAGAATCGGCCATCAGTTAAAAATATTCCAGATAATTTGTCTTCGGTTGCGGGGCCTTTGGTTCGCAATCGAAGAGATGCACTTCCAGGCTAAAATTGGAGACCATCTCTGTACTTATGTAACATGAAAATTTGTGGTAATTCGTGTTATTGGTTTATGTAATTTTTTGGTAAAAAATATATTAGGTTAATTATTAATAAAATTTGAAATCAAACTTAAAAAAAAATTCAAAACCAAAAGTTTGAAGTAAACATGTGTTCCATTGGGACCAAATCATAAATATTATAATATATTTACATAATTTTAAATTTATTCAAAAATCTTAATCTTAACATAATCATTAAATCCAACCAATTCTATTGTGTCCATCGTATTAAGAAAGCAATGAAGAAACAAAGGTCCTTCGATTCGCTGTCAGTAGACGCCAATTAACTGGTGAAACCTTTACTTACGCTAAGGGATAATGGCAGTCAAGGCTCCGACGCCTGCTTTGGGTTGTCCTTGACTTGGAGACTTTTGGTTGGTGCCGCTTTAAATATTGGACCGTATACCTACTAACTCCAATCTTGACCTGGACGGCTGTAAAAATACGGCGTGAAAAAGCATTTCTGTTTATACTCTAACGTCCTGCCTTACAAATTTTGATGTATATTAAAATTTTAAAATTTAACAATTATACAATCTTATTCTTAATTAATAAAAAATTGTTTTTAAATGACTTTTCGTGTATACGAAGATGGTGCAATGACCGACATATTCAAAAGTGTTGACTAGACGATAATCTTGGATCTTGTAAAGACCTAGTGACCAGCGAAGGAAAGCAACTTAATAAAAGAATGAGAAAAGGCGGAGGAAAATTGGCATGGCAGGAATCGAGAAGCACTTTCCAAGCAATACCCGAGTCCTAGACGCTTGATTTTGCTTTTGGTCCAATTCAAATCGTGACTCGTGTTAGTCACAATCAGATATAATCCAGCGATAATGTCTAGGTTTCTTGACTTGGGGTAGACTGAGATGTATTAAACGTCTGCTATCTGCCAAATATAAGTTATAATATTTATAGCCATAAAGCAAACACACGCGGCGGACAAAAAATTGGGGCTTGTTAAATTTCAAAATAATAGGAGCCTGTCATTAAAATGATATGAGCTTTTTAGACGGTAAAAACATGTTAAATGATGAATTCTATCAAAACAATAAAAAGAAGAAGACCTTTGATAAAATTGAAAATAAAAGGATCTATTATAAAAGTGAATGAGCTTCTTGTTAAAATAAATACAGATATATTATAATGCAAAAATTTTAAAAATAAAAAGAGAGAGAAGAATGACGCAGTTTATATATATTAGTTCAGCCTATAACCAAAGCATACGTTCAGTCCCCAAATATCTAACTTAAGTGTTTCACTAAAATCTCATTTAGTAATTTGACGAGCCTTCTCAAGCTTGTAAGTACATGTTTTTTAAGTTCTCTAACTTTTCAAACTAGTTTCTACAAGCTCCCAACAAACAAAAAAGTAATTTGTTTGATATGGGTTCAATGATTTTTTTAAAGAAGAATTTTCACTTTCTAAAATACAAGAGACTTGATAACAACATGACTTTGAAGCGTATTAATGTTGTTGATGTATTTTAAAAGTCTTGTATATATACCTCACTCATAAATGGAGTAACTTTTTCTTAAATAGACATCTTCTCTTATATTTTGAATTATCTTTGAATCTTAAATACCATATTTGATAAGATCTAGTATTTAAATGTTAAGAACACTGAGGTAATTATGATTTATAAAATTCTTCTAAATATTGTAGAATAATTTCTAATAAATCAACTAAGTTAAGGTTTCTGGAATAAAGAAAACATTTATCATATAATTTTTTAAGAATTAATGAAATAAGTATAATTTAAGAAGTCGTCTTTAAAAATTAGGGAAAAATAAATATTTCCATTTGTCCATAATTTTTAAATGATAAATTGGTGAAAATAGAATTGTTCACCATTGAATAGGTTTTCTTAAATATATAAATAAAAATTAATCACAAAAATGTAGCTTATTATAGAGTTTAATTATATCCTAAAATTTATTCTTCTACAGTTCCTGGAATTAGTGCAAATATTTATAATTGTGAATTAGAAAAAATAAAATATAAATAATGTTTTAATTAATAAATATTAGAAATAGCAACTAAGCTCTTGAATATATTTATTATATACTAACGAAATTTTGTATCCTCTATCACCCCCTTGTTACTAATAAAGAGGTCTTATACAAATCGGTGTGACAGAATAATGGCACATATCTATACTTTGATGTGTTCTTGAAAATTTTATAATTTAATACTTAAAAATCCTTTTTATTAAACAAAAATACCACTTATTCTGTTAAATGTTTTTGGTAACCTTTCTCTTATCGGAATTGAGCTTTAAACAATATATATATATATATAACATCATAATTTTTATAAAAAATATTAAAATATAAAAACTTTTTGAAGGAACGAGCCAAGCTACAGAAATTGTATCGTCCGTGCCTTTTACGCCTTACCTCATAATTCTCAGTACAGTAGTAGAAACGCTCGCAATGTCTAGGAAACACGACAACGAATTGGATTCGAATCTGACAAAACAGCAGTTTTCTCCATCTCGTCAACTCGAAAAAAAAAAAAACTTTCCTTGTTTCTAATCGTTTACTTTGAACTTTTCCCAACAACCAAAATTTCCTTTCAAAGAAAATATCCTCCTAGCTTTTCCGTCTACTCGCAACGATATACGGAATACTTGAATCAAAGATTTCAGTGATAACAGAAGAACTGAAAAGGGATGCTCCTGGATATGTGTTTCAGGCCATTAGGGAGGTGTTTTGGAGGTGGCGAAGAGAGAGATGCGCTTTTGTGGGATATAGACTTGAAACCACATGCTTCAGGGGTTTACTCCGTAGCGGTTGTGCAAGCAAACTCTTTGCTGGAAGATCAGGGGCAAGTGTTAACTTCTCCATCTGCTACCTATGTTGGTATCTATGATGGACACGGTGGCCCGGAGGCTTCCAAGTTTATCACTGACAATCTGTTCCCATTTCTTCAGAGTGAGTACTGTAATTTTTCGCCTTTTTAGATGGATAAATTGTTTGGTTCGTGGGAATTGTAGTAAATGAAGAAATATTTGGTCTTTGTGTGATCATGAGTTTTGTTTGTGTTTCTGTTTTAATCGGATTTACGGAACTAGTTCCTCTACTTGTTTGGTATAGTTGGGTGTTCATTTGTTCTGAAATTCAAGGGATCTTCTTGTCTCATCTTGGCAAAGATTACCAGAATGAGTATGTATGGACACCCGTCAGTTTGAGTTTTTGCATCAGTATACATCGGGAGCTATTACAAGAAGAATAATTTCAAATTTTGGCATCTCAAATTTGTGGTTTTCTTTTTTCATCAGAATTCGCAACAGAGCACGGTGGGTTGTCTGCTGATGTAATAAGGAAGGCATTTGAAGCAACAGAGAAGGAATTTTCGCATTTGGTCAATCGATCATGGATGACTCAGCCTCAAATGGTCTCGGTGGGTTCTTGTTGCCTTGTTGGGGCAATATCAAAAGGCGTCTTATATGTAGCAAATCTTGGGGACTCCAGGGCAGTGCTTGGCCGGAGAGTTCATAAAAATACGAGTACCATGGTGGTTGCTGAGAGGTTATCTACAGATCATAACGTGAGTGTTGAGGAGGTGAGGAAAGAGGTAGCGGCTCTCCATCCAGATGATTCACACATTGTGATGTATTGTAATGGAGTTTGGCGGATAAAGGGCATAATTCAGGTACTGGCAGTAACTGGTTTTGCTTCCATCTGATATATTAGGCCCTGTTCTGTTTTATGGTTCAACTCTATACAATGGTTTAGTACGTAACTTTTGGTTTTCTCTGCATATCATCTGCTGCTAGTTTTGTAATCCATGCTTTTCTGGTAGTGACCGAAATGGATTTGCACTCATTAGCGTGCTTCTAAAACCTCTGATAGTATTTCGGATCTGAATTCTACATTTATGCCTCCATAGTGATTCTGTTTCATGAAAAGCCGACTAATGTCAGGAAGTTGCAAAGTTATGGCTACTGAACGAAAATTTTTCCAAGTGCTCACTGCATTTTTATGATCTGTCAGTAATCTTGCTCCTATAGGAGTGCAATTTATAAAATGCTGACGACTACCATCGGTGCTTTTATTTTATGATTTGCATATGATGCTTGGGTTGTATTTATAGAAAGATATATTGTGAAGCCTGATTCCTTGAAAATGTTGAGATCTCTTCATGTACCTTAATGTAAAATGAACGTATGCCTGAGTGATAAATATGAACACCTACTCATCTGTTTCTTTTTGATTTTCTAGTTGTGGTCTGAAGCATGTGTTGAACTATTATTTGTCAACGTGCATTTCCAGGTTTCGAGATCCATAGGAGACATGTACCTAAAGAAACCTGAGTTTTCCCAGCAGTTTGGATCACCTATTTCTTTAAAAGCTCCTGTGATGACAGCTGAGCCTTCAATACTGATACGAAAGCTAAGACCAGATGATTTGTTCTTAATATTTGCATCAGATGGTCTCTGGGAGCAATTGAGTGATGAAGCAGCCGTCAATATAGTTCTAAAAAGCCCACGAGTTGTAAGACCCCACCTTATAAATCATTTCTGAACACTATTCCAAAGCATTCATTGCTAGTAATTGTTTCTTTAAATACATAAGAAGTAAACTAAATCAAGCAATTATTGAATTGGTATTGTGGTGCAGTAGTCTTTCCTCACACCAGCGAATGAATATCCCTTTTCTTTTTTTCCAGGGAATAGCAAAGCGACTGGTGAGAGCTGCCTTGCAGGAAGTTGCAAGGAAAAGAGAAATGATCTACGAGGACATCAAGAAAATCGAAAAAGGTGCGAGGCGCTTTTACCATGATGATATGACGGTCGTTGTGATGTATATAGATCAACCTAGAGGTACTTCAAACCGTAGATTCGATGATGACGACCATGTGGATTGCACAAACGTTCCAGTCGATATCTTCTCATTGAACAAAGGTAAAACCCAAAACTAGAGAGAACTTGCGTCAATTTGAAGTACTTTCCTGTGAATAGAAAGAATATAATATCATCAAGCAATGGGATCGGCTTTGAACTGAGGCATGAGCCGAGCAGTCTGCAGTGGTGCTAGAGCAGATGCTTGGAGTGAAGCTGTTCCTTAAGTGAGGCCTTGATCTCATCTGTTGTTACCTTCAAGTTGCAGATGCTTGAAGTGAAGCTGTTCCATAACTGAGGCCTTGATCTCATCCGTTGTTGCCTTCATGTTGTTAGAGGTCAATGTAAATTTTTCAATTTTTATTGACATCCTGAGAAAGCTTGGAGAATTTAAGATAAAAACAATATCCTTTCCTATAACATATAACTAAATTGTATCACGTCATTCTTAATGGCAAAAGAAAATAGCCTGAGCTATCTATATTGGGTTTTACTAGAATCGATAATTTTATGACGCTAACTGCTATTCCTGTTAACCACCAAGAACATTGAGCCGCCGGTGCTATGATCTGAATTTGATTCAAATAGGCCAGCCGACATTGGTCGTCAATTCAGAATCTAAATTCATAATAAGAAGAAAAAGTTTGTATATCGATCAAGTCGACAATTAGAGTTGATGGGACAATTGGTCGGATTAGGTAACGGTGATCCTAGTTGAGATCATCCACAAAAATATTCGATAAAAATGGAAAAGATTATTCCAGGGGACAATGTCTATAAACAACACTTTTCTGATGTGTGGTAAGATTCTGATGCTTCTCTTTGTTTGCCTTAGGAAACAAGATCTTCTGTCTGATATTATGGTTTCTTATTTTGTCCTATAAATTTTAGCCATTTATTTATGTGAGTCTTACGTTTATTTATGCGAAATTTACACAGGACTCATATAAATAAATGATTGAAATTTATAAAATAGAATAAGATACCATAAAATTGGATAGAAAATTAAGACTCGTTCAAACTCTAAACTCGTTGTTTGCAAGAAAAATAAGGGCAAATTTTGTTTCTTTTCATGTGATATTGTCATATTGATAGAGCATCTTTTACCAATGCCCTTGAAAGACGCCAACTCTTCATGTGATTCTCGAATAAAGTATCTGTACGTTTTTCCATGCACTTGAAACAAAGATATACACAAGAAAGCGACTAGAAAATACTTGGAACCAGCTCGTCGAGGTAAGAGAAAAATGGGAATAATAGAAGCAGCTCACAATGTGAAGATTTTAGGTTCTGGAGAGGGAGTGATCGTCCTTGCTTATGGATTTGCCACTGATCAGTCTGTATGGAGACACCTAGTACCACACCTGGTTCAGGTTTACAAGGTTTTTTGTACGATAATATGGGTGCTGGTACCACTAATCCTGATTACTTCGACTTCACAAGGTACTCGAGTATTGATGCATTTGTCTATGATTTGCTCGCTATTTTAGAATAACTGAAAATTGAGTCATGTATTTGCTCGCCCTGATCTTTTCTCTAAGCTTGTTATGCTCTCTGCAACTCCAAGATACCATTTTCTCATTGTTTAATAACAAGAATTTAAACTTGTTTTACTCCAGTCCTTTTTCTGCTGGATTTTGCGCTGAGGAAGGCTTGTTTTTGCTAGCAACTCAATGGATCAGAATACTTTTGGAGGGTTTGAGCAAGAAGATATAGACCAGATATTCGAAGGAGCGAGGTCAAATTACGAAGCACGGTGTGCAGGATTCGCGTCACTAGTGGTTGGAGCAGATATGAACTCCGTTGCAGTGCAAGAATTCTGTAGAACCCTCTTCAACATGAGACCAGACAGCCTTGCGTTTGGCCAATGTTATATTCCCAAGCGACATGAGACATATTCTGCCTTTGGTCAGTGTCCACTGCCACATCCTGCAAAGCATGAGGGACGTAATCATGCCGGTCGGCGGTCACCTGCCTCAGCTCAGCCCACCGGATATTGTCATCCCTACTCCGCTAAGGCACATCAACTCTTAAGTGAATGATTTGCATGCTCTTTCTTTTTCGTATACCTATCCAACAAATGCAATATGTAGAGATCCAATTACAAGCGTTGTGCCTCGGTGGGAAAGGAGCGCTATTGGCATCACAATAAATAAGAAATGAAAAACATATGATATTTAAATAGATTCAACAACAATATCATCAACTCGGATTAGAAATTCTGCTAATACATTAGAAATTTTGGTGATAAGCAAGATTTGAAAAAATCCAGTAACATGCAGCCTTAAAAATTTTGCTAATACATTAGAAATTTTGCTAATAGGTAAAATTTGAGAAAATCTAGTAATATTCAGTCTTATTTTTATAAATGATGAATAATAAATTTATATAAAATAATTATAAAGAAAATATAAGAATAATAATAGAAAGAAAGAAAAGAGAGACAATTTAGATTTATAATATCTTAAGTAATTAACTATTAGTTTATATTTATTTGTTAAACTTCACTTGAGAATTTTCTTTTTTGTTAACAAAAATATTTATACAATATCTTTGTTACAAGTAAAAGGAACCTTATAAATATCTTTTATTGAGAAATAAAGGAAAATTTATATCTAAACTAACATTACAATGAGTTCAAGACTATATACAATAAAAGAAAGCAAATCTAACACAATCTATTTACATAACTAATTTAAAGGTGTCAATTATACTTCATGTCATCAGATAAGATAATGTGCAGGTTTTTTGTTATTAAAAAATATCAAATGCAATTAATTATACTCTCCGTCACCCGGTAGGCTCTAGTTTTCTTATGAGCAAACCTTATAAATGTCTTGCTTCATCGATAAAGAATAATTTTTTAATAAATTTGGTTTAAGATTGATCGTAACTTTCACAAGGTTAGCTATAAATAAGTTTTTCAATTGCAACAATTGGACAACCATACGTGATCTTTCTAACATTTCAAAACTTTTGACAACTCTCTAATACGTTAAATTTTTTTAATAACTCAAACGTGATTTGTTTATACTTAAAATTTACTTGAGAAATCATTAGACACACAAACTAGTCATTGTAATAATTAGTTTTTATGCGTCAAGACATAATTCATCAGTCTTGTAACATTTTAGATAGGCTATCAACTAGTTGATCATAATCTTCCATTTAGTTACTGAAAAATGTTTCGAACAATGAACAGTATACTATTTGGGCCATAAACAATCTAAACTCGTATATTGTACAAAACAATATCTATTCACGTATTGGCCTCTTTTGGTGAACAACTTATCAACTGAATTTTAGCGATTTCAAAACTTTCATATCACTTATCAACTGAATTTTAACGTTTCAAAACTTTTAGCTAATTGAACATATCAAACAGACAATAGAAATGTTTAATAAACGACTGATTGGGTTGGCGAATTTAAACCAATCAGTTGAAAAAGAAAACGCTCAAGTATAGGAGTGTTTCGCTCAGCTGCTGAAAATATAATATGCAAAAAGTCAATTATATCCTCTATTTTGCTCTTGAAAACATAACTGTCACACTCGTGATAGGAATTGTCACAGGTCAGTCTTTTTTTATTTTTTCTTTTTTAATCATTTTAAGTTTAATTATGCAACTATTAGTTTTTATAAAAATTAAAATTAATTATAATTATGCTACTATTAATTTTATAAAAAATTAAAATAAAAATGATAAAAATAAAAAAGAAACCAAAATAAATGTCAGGAAAATTATTTTGGTTTTATATTAGGTGTCACAGGTGATTTTTTTTGTTTTCTAATCATTTTAATTTTATTTTTTAATAAAAATTTTAAGATAAAAAATTTTAAGTTTAAAATTTGATTAATTTATTAAAATTGTTTAATAATTAATTTTTTAAAATTAAATATCTAATATCTAAAACTTATGAAAATATTAAAAGAAATACTAAGATATATTACTCATGTTTTTATAATTTTTTAAAGGTCATGCCCTTATGAGTCATTTTATACATAAATAGCTAATAATAAATAGTTAATTTTATCAAACATCTTTAATAAACAGCTGATATTATTCGCTGGTCAAATTATCTTATATAATCTACTATCAGCTAACGACTAATGTAATTAATTGGTTGCCAAATAGGGCTATTAACTCATTCAAACTTAAACTTTTCAACCTTCAGGTTCTTTAAAAGATGCTCTTACAAACATTTTATTCAAAATTATTTAAAAAAAATTTCAAAACATGTTTTGATTATCAAAATAGTTTTCTTTAATTCTTTTCTAAATTTTTTATTATAATAAAATATATACAACATGCCTTATAAGTAAACGATGATACAATGATTGAGACCCCAGTTTATCTATATAACAAAGATAAAGTAATAAGAAAGATTACAATTTTTGTTATAACTTGAGGTGCTTTATTAATCTCTTGAGTTGCATATATTCTCTATTTTGCTCATTTTCTTTATTTTTTGATTACTCAGTTGATTAAATTTGTTCATTTTATCTTTTCATTGGACTTGACCTTTCACATATTAATTTACTATTATCATTAAAAAGTATTAATAATATAAAATACTTATCATAAAAAAACATATATGATTTGACACATTTTATAAATCATAATTTGATATGTGCAAATTAATCCAATTCATTTGACCATTACATTGAATTTAAATATTGAAAGGTTTAAAATTTAAAAATAAACACATTCAGAATTAAATTTGTAAAATTTTAATGTCAAGCATACCTGACCTAATCAAGTGAGAAAGAAAACAAGTTTTATAATAGCATTAATAGAATCCTTAACTAGCAAAAACTAAATCACAAGGAATTAGACCATACCTTTCTTACATGGCTCACCAGTAAAAACTATAGAGGATAGAACAAACTCATGGTGGTTTTGCCTTTCATCTCAGCAAAATTTTGGTCGAGTTTTTGAGCGCCCAAAATAATCCTGATTCTTCAAACTTTTATAGTAGTCGTGAAATCAGGTCGAATAGTTAGAGAACTAAACACTAGTTTCTTAATTTCAAGCATTAAAATTAAATTGGAGGTTTTTGATTAAATAACTTATTAACTAAAATTAAGACGAAAATAAATTAAATCAACTGAATTTAAAATTGAGAAAGTCAAGATTACGAAACTCCAACTCAAGGGAAAGATCTCATCTAATGTAATATTGATTATTGGTCTAAAAAGAATATTTTCATGATTTAAGTAGTTAGTCCAAAACATATTATGATAGTCATAATAAGTCTCAAATTTTTCTAAATTAATTAGTTCAAATCCAACATCTAAACCAATACTTACTATCTATTGACTGAGTGTAATAACATTCTATATCAAATAAATGATAGCAATAAGCTCCGCGAAAAAGATTAAACCCTAAATTAAAAAATCGAGATAGCTGTAACAATTCAATTTAGTTTTCAACAATTCAATTTAGTTTTCTTGTTTATCATAAGTTAAATATGGAAATTCATAAATAACCTATTAGCTACTTGTACCAATCTTTCAAGACAATTATGAATCATTGAATCCTTAGATAGCAATAACATAAACAATATTAAATTAAATTGTTAGATTAATCAAATATCAATCATTCATGAAATATGAGAACTCAAAACAAGAAATACTTGAATTAAAATGTGAATAAAAATTTGAAACACAAAACCTCATAAAGTTAGAATCAGACTATTGAATCACCTTGAATAAGAAAGATGAGTTTAGCCACACATGGCTTTCACTCCAATAACAAAAATAGAAGAAAAACAAGGAATTGCTAAAAATGTAAGAAGAGAGAACCTCCTTCTGTTGTGAGGAACATTCCTTTTATAGGGTTTTCTAATCTAATCCTAATCTAACTCTAACTTGTAAAGATGTTTATCTAAAATGAATTCGATTTCTTATATGATAAGGATAAGGATAAGGCAAAGTCTTCTAGTCAAACTCTAACTCTTTAAGTGATTAGCCTTATACATTGCATCAAACTCTTCACTTTATCCAAAATTTGTTATTATCATCAATAGAGTCCTAATTTGATGTAGTATCTACTTTTTATCTCCTAAAACAAAACAAACATTAATTTTAACATTTAAGCACAAAAATAAATTCAAAACAAAGGAGATAATATCAAAGAATATAGTAAGATGAGATCTTATCATATGGACCTCCTCCGTCGACTATGGTGAATGGGGAAGCCTCCCTCTCCAAAGATGAATTCCTAAATCTCAGTACAGAAGCCCTTCGAGTCTCCTTGGAGATTCACCCTATCATGTCCCCAACAGAGGTGGGGGAAAATACAAATATTACTTGTAACATCCCGTTTCCATACAAAGGGTTGAACCATAGAAATGGGTACATGTGAGATCAATTAGAGAAATTAGGAA
>JANIJH010000223.1:61988928-62010650 GCA_024520975.1 Erythroxylum areolatum | reverse complement strand
CGAGCGTTGGCCTCTCTGGTAGAATCAGTCAGGGGGCCAAGAGGCAGTGGTTTACCCTGTGGCGGATGTCAGCGGTTCGAGTCCGCTTATCTCCAACTCGTGAACTTAGCCGATACAAAGCTATACGATAGCACCCAATTTTTCCGATTCGGCAGTTCGATCTATGATTTATCATTCATGGGCTTATTAGAACTCATACATATAGATATATATGGACCTTATAAAGTTACATTATATAATATTTTCTAACATTTATTAATGACTATGCCAATTATAAATATATGTTCTGACATAAAAACAAGTTTTAATATCTTAATAAATTTAAGATCTTTAAGGTTAAAGTTGAGAACCAATTGAAAAGGTCAATTAAGATTATCATATATGACTGTAAAGGTGAATATTATGGCAAACATGGTGTTTCAAGATACGAAAAAGGTTCGTTTTCTAAATATGCAGAATCATATGGAATAGTGACTCAGTTCACTATGCCAAGTAGTACTAAGTAAAATGATGTGGCCGAAAGAGGAAATTGCAACTTAAAGGAAATGACAAGGTCAATGAAAAGTAGGACTAATTTACTTGATTACCTTTTAGGTGAAGCCATAAAGACTTATATATACCTAATAGAGTCCCAAGTAAATCAGTTTCAAAGACACCCTTTGAAATTTAGAAGGGGTGGAAGCCTAGCCTTATTAATCTTCGTGTATGAGGTTACCCTATTGAGGTACCTGTGTTATAATATTTATTAAGATAAGTTGCATTCTTATTCCACTTGTTGTTATTTTGTAGGATATCTTGACCACTCTAAGGGATGCATATTTCACTGTAGAGATGGAAGATCTAGAATAGTCAAATCATAAACATCTAAGTTTCTAGAGCATAATGTATGTGATGAAGGTGGTCATTCCTACCCATGAAATGATAGAAGGGTGGATAGTATATTTATTTCACATCCATCACTCATATAGTCAAAACTAGTGAATGAGGGTCTTAGTATCATATCGGTATAGAGACAGGGACCCATACTTATACAAACTAAGGTTTCTGAGGTATAAGAGCATATTGAATAGGTTCAATTAAGAAGATCCACTAAAGTGAGAAGACATGCTATCTCATTTGATTACATAATCCATTTAGGTGAACAAGACTATGATATTGGATATATAATGGATCTAATTACTTTTACAAAAGCTATTTATGGACCTTATGTAGATTTTTGGTAGGATGTAACGGGGGATGAGCTCTAATCCATGAAACATGATAAGGTATTAAAGCTTATGTATTTACCTCATAACTGTAAACCTATCAGTAGTAAATGGATTTACAAGACTAAACAGAGTCTCACAAAGCGGTTCAATCTTGGTTGGTTACTAGAAGGTTCACTAAAAGAGAAGGGACCGACTTTAATATTACCTTTCTCTTATATCTTTTAAGGATAGAGATGTTAAAAAGGGCTCGGCCTGACCCGATTTTGACTAAGGTTGACTGGGCTACGGGCTGGCCTGTAAGCCTACCATTACTTCCAAAACGATGCCAATTTGAAAATTTTTCTTTAAAAAAAGATATGGCCTGGGCCCAGCCCAACCTATTGACATCTCTTTTTAAGGATGCATTTAGTGTGATTATGACAATAGTAGTTTATTATGATATGAAGCTATATCAAATGGATACAAAAAGAGAGCGGATATGAAGAATGTACCTTATTCTAGTGTAGTTGGTAGCCTGATGTATACCCAGGTGTGTACTAGACTAGACATTGCATTTGTTGTTATACTGCTAGGTCGGTATCTAGCTAACCCAGGAGTAGACCACTAAAATACAGTCAAACAAGATTTGAGATATCTAAAGGGAACTAAGGATTATCTATTGATATTCGGGAAAATCAATAGTTTAGACCTTATAGGTTATATAGATTCAACTTTTTCTATGTGTTTAAATGATAGAAAGTCCATATCATGGTACATTTATATATTAACAAATGGTGTAGAATCATGGAAGGGTGTCAAACAAACACTAGTAACTTCGTTGACTATGTATGCAGAGTTTAGAACATGCTATGAGACTGTTTCATAGGTGGTTTTGGCTTAGGAACTTGATTTTTGAGTTATCTGTGGTTGCTTCGATTGTTCGACCCATTTGGTTAAATTATGATATTCTTTCTAATATATTGTTTAATAATAACAATAAGAATACCATAGAGTCTAAACATTTGGAGGTTAAGTATTTGACCATAAAGGAGTTAATATATAAAGGTTACATTGAGGTGGAGCATTTAAAGACTGAGTGCATGCTTGTTGATCCTTTAACTAAAATACTTCACCTAGTTGTTTTTCAGATGCATCTGTATAGTATGGGTTTATTGAAGTCCTTAAACACTATTAGTTAAGGATCACTATATTTTTGCTCGATATATTTGTACAGATTTCATTTATCGTGACAATATATTTTTATACATATTGATGATCATCATTTTGTTATCAATCATATAGTTTCTTGTACATTGTCATTATAAAGGTGAAAGTCTTAAGATCTGTGTCGATCTTAAGCATTTTAAAGGTCATTGGGCATATATATATCGATTGACCTTGAGTCTATATCTTTAGGACACATTTAGACACATATATAAATCTATAGATTTGATATGACGTAGAGGGATATAAGTATTTAATCTCATAAGAGTTTTCTTTAATGTAGTTTTGCATTCAGTGAGAGAAAACAAACTTCTGATATGTGATTTAGCATAAAATTCAAAGAAATTGAGACCGATAAATGGAAAGATGATATATTTAAGATCATATAAGGATCATCACAATTTGCCACACTCCATTTTCTCATTCATGTTAATGAAGTATTAGATATGCATGATTGTATTGGATTTATGTCGCACATTTGATATTTTTCAGTATCAAAAGCCTTACGGGATGGAATGATAGACTTTTCTTATCTTTGGATCAAATGTTTTAATGACATAAACATATACAACTTTCATAAAGGCTGATCCAAAGTTTAGGAGCTTGTTCAAGTAGTTCAATAGCTTCTTTTTGTGTAATAAAAAACAAAATAGGTATTTTCTGCATTTTCTCTGTTAATACAAGTTCATGGTTGATCTTGGGTCTATAATTAAAGTTCATGTTATAACTAACACTTATTTGCTCAGAAAAAACTCATTTTCTTTTTCAAAGTCATTGAATTTTAGGCTCAATTATATAATTACTATTTATGAGCTTTAATGATATTAAAATTCAAATTAATGGTAAAGATAAGATCAAGATGTAACATATTTACATACTGAAATAAAATCATAACTAGAGATTAATAAATTTTTTAGATTGAGTTGAATTTGAGTTTAACTTTATCTTTCAAAAGAATGTTTATAAAAGAGAGTCAACTTAAAGTAGGTGGATATTACTACTTTCATAAATTTATTCAAACAATAGTTTGTATTAGTACCTTCTTTCTTAAGTTGATTGTCAGACTATCTTTAACTAATAGTAATTTAGTACTTATTTTTGTAAGATGTAACAAGCTTACACCAAACTTACATAAAATTCAATTTACTTCTAAGAGATTTTTAAAAATTTAAATAAGTCCATTTAATAAAACTTTAAACTAGTTAAGATATCTTATTTAGAGAAAGAATAAAAGATACCTAAAATAACAACTCGTAAAATTGACTTAACAAATAATTTGAGAACTAAATGCTATAATCAAAATATTGTGACAATACGTCAACTATTTAATATAAGAAAGGTAGCAGATATAAGAATGACAACATATCCATAACCTGCACCATTTATTAGAAGGAAAATAATTGATACCCTTATAGCTGATAACTTCAGAACGTGACATTTTAGGGGTTAGATTGATAACTAATAGTCCTTTAATTCTTAATGTCTTGACATCATAATTACCAATCATATTTAATTTGTTAATCATAGACACGTATGAGGGAATGCACGATTTAGTTGATCATGTTGATAGATATAAGGAACTTACAAACTTAAATAGTGTGTCTGATGCACTCAAATGTTAAAGCTTCTCTTTTGTTTTAACTAATGCAACTCGCTTATAATTTTAACATTACCTCTAATATCAATTTCCACTTTTTGACAATTAACTATCAAGTTTAGATCATATTTTGTTAGTAATACATGTATGCCAAAAGAATGGTTATTTAATAATTGTAAGTTTTAAGAATTATTTATAATGCTTCAATTTTGAAGGGACCCAATTAAACAAGTCTTGGCATAGGGTTGACAATAACATCCTTTCAAAATCAGTTAAGACCTTATTAACCCTTATGAAAATTTATGCAGAAGAAACGATCATAAATTTTCAAGGAGGATCTACCTTGTTAATCTACTTCATACATAAAAGGCCTTCCTTCCAAGCTATTAATGTATAGGAAACCACAAATGGAAAGCTTTTAGCTTAGTTGAAGTATTGTTAAATGATGAAGATCTCTTCCTCTTCAAATTCTCCTAATCCATATAAAGGATAAAGGTCTTCAAAAATGGATCTTGACATTTCTATTTTAAACCTATTTTTCTGCAAGTGTGGAAGATAGAACTCCAGCTCTATAGCATCAAACAAAACTAGACCGTAATTTGGTAAAAATCTATTATATGCTACTTGAATATTGGACCACCTTAGGACTAAGCCATCTTGTAAGCTATATTAGAAAGCCCTTGTGCTTAGTTGAACTAACAACTCACATGAAAAGGATCAACTACACTCGCATTTGCATTTGGTTGAAAGCAACATAAAACTTTCTGATAAGATTTCTCTTATGATATTAGATGAGGATAATAATCTATTCGAAGGTGCATTCTTTTTTACTTAAACTTAGAGACTAAATGGAGTTAAACATAAACAAATCTAATAGTTAGCAAGGAAAATATTTTAACTAGAAGTCAGGAAGAGGAAGTCATAAAAATTCAACCTTCAACTTATGTTAATATGTTAGTAGACTTTAGTACTCAAAATGATTATGATCCCAAGATCCAACACTTCATAGACCCTCCAAACTTTGAACAAATGCCCAAAGAAAAGGAAGTGATAAATTAGGCGCCAAGTCAAAATGAAGCTCCTTTATCCAGTAATAGGATACCTAGCACTCTTGAGGAAAGTCTCAAAAGATAATGTAGAAGAAGGATTTCATAGAGTTACTAGAAGCTCTAAAAGAAAAAAGAAATCCCCCTTTGTCTCAATATGATGGGCATTTTAGTCTAGAATATAAGAGGAATTAGTAGTACTAAAAAATAACAAATGGTGTATGATTATATCAATGAAACTAATGCCTTTTTGTTAGGTCTTTTGGAAATGAGGATCAAAAACTAAAACATGGTGAGGCTGAATTTTTTGAAAAAACATAAGCAAGTACAAATCAATCATCAACACACCTAAATGGGAAGATTTTAGAAGTAGTTGATCCATCAAATGAAAAAAAAAATACAATAATAATAAGAGGAGCAATTGATTGATCTCTAAATCATATTGAAAGATGAAAAAGTGAGTCGCTTTATAACTTTTTTTAATGTTTTTAACTATTCCTTCCGGTGCATTCCTCTATAGAACAAACTGAAGAAAATAGGGGATTAAATCAAAGAACCTCAACTAATAATTGGAGATTTTAATAGCTTAATCCATCCTATAGAAACTAAAGGAAATGTTAGGTTGAAGGACTATAATGAAGATTTCAAAAAATTACACAAGTCATATCTAAGTCAGTAATCTAAAAAAGAAAGTATTGTTCTACACATGGAAAAACAAGAGAGAAGTTTGTTAGGAAAAAATTGGATCGAGCCTTAATGAATGAAAAATGGTCAAATGCTTTCCTAATAACTTAGCATATTTTAACAATACACTTCTTTCGAATCATGCTCTTATCGCTGTTTATAACCTTTTCAATTATCAAAAAAGGAGTTCTCTATTTAGATCTAACAACATTCGAATAAAGGTAGAAGTAGAGGTTACAATCATTAAAGGGCTAAGTCATAAAGTCCAAGGCTATAAGTAATATATCTGCATGGAAAACTTCATCACATCAAAACTAAGCTCAAAATCTTTCAAAAAAACTAGTGTTCCAAACACTTTTAAAGCCTTGAAAAAGGCTAAGAAAAACTAGAGAGGATTTAATCTTCCTTACTTTTCCATAGATATAAATCTATTAGAGGATGAGAAATTTGCTATGAGGGCTTATAGCTCAACATTTAAGCATCATCTACCTTTGATATATTAAAGATTGAGAATCACTTGGCTAAATGATGGAGATAAGAAATCAAGGTTTTTCCACAAGTCCTTACTATCTAGAAGAAATACAAACATGATTACAACTTTAATTGACAAAAACAAGACTTTGTTAAACTCAGAAGCTAAAATTAAGAATGAAGATCTATCCTATTTTTCTTATACAATGGGAACAAAATTTATTGCTTCATCCTCTATCTCATTTCTAAAATCTTTAATTGAATTTAAGTACAGGATGTTAATTCTTTGATTAAGCCTTGCTCAGCCTAAAAAATTAGGGAGTATCTCGTTAAAATGAATCCCTTAAAGACTCAAAGATTAGATGACCTAAATGCCTTCTTTTTTTAACAAACTTGGAACCATACCAAAGATATGGTCAATGATGTTGCGATGAAATTCTTCAACTCAAGCAAGCTTTTGAAGAAATAAAAAACCTACATTTTCTTAATCCCAATCCCAAAATCTGCTTCCCCAAGTTTAATGAGACACTTTAGGCTAATTTTGTGCTATAACATCATCTATAAAATAGTTTCTAGCATGCTTGCAAGCAAATTGAAAAGCATTTTACAAAGCTCACTAATATTTCACAAGGGACATTCATAAAAGAAAGAGTAATGTGAGATAACATTCTCATTATGCAAAAACTCCCAAAGAATTACAATAAAAAGTCTTTAATAAAAAATTAAGCAATTAAAATGGACTTTATAAATGCCATTGACTCCTTAGATTGGGTCTTTCTTCTTAACAATTTGAATGCTTTTGGATTCTCAGCAAAATTTTTCCAATGGACTATATAATGTATAGCTGCAACTTCATAAGGGATACTAATAAATGGAAGTCCTACCAAGCTCTTCCAAGGTGCAAGGGGAATGAGAAAAGGGGACCCCTTATCCCAAATTTCTCATTAGACTTATCAATAAAGGAATATTAAAGAATAAGGGGTTTAAATTTCATTTGAAATATAAATCCTTGAAGCTTTTAAGCTTATCCATTATAGATGATTTAATTTATTTCTCCAAAGTTGATCTAAGCTCAATGAGCACACTACTTGAGGCTCTCAAAAAATTTAAACACTTATCAAGTTTAGAAATCAATAAGTAAAAAAAAACAATTATTTCTCTCTGTAAGTGTTAGAACTATCACTAATAGCGTAGAAAACTTAACGAGTATTAAAGCTCCAGCCCTTAAATTTTTTTATCTTGGAATTCCTATCTCTATAAAAAATACCTTCATACGATGATTTTAAATCTATTATATAGAAGATTTGAAGAAGAATATCAAAATGATGCAATCACAATTTATCCATAACTAAAAGGGTACAACTTTTCAATTTCATTTTAAACGCGTTGCATATATATTGGAGCTCCCACGTTTGGTTTCCAGAGAACATTGCCAAGACCATCGAACAATTTTTAAGGAAATTTATCTAGTTAGGAAACTCTAAAGATAAGATAATAGCCAAAGTAAGGTGGAATGACATGTTTTCCAAAGAATGTAAGGGGGATTGGGAATTTATTCAATCAAGTTAACCAACCAGGTTTAATTCATTGAAAGAATATCAAGAGCTTTTAATGATAAAATTTCACTTTAGGTCAGGTGGATCTATGAATTCTATATCAAGAGAAGCAAATTTTGGGGTTTGAAAGACATCCTTAAGTTAGGGGACAAAGCTAGAAGGTGTATTATGTATGGACTAGGGGATGGAGCTACAATTTCCTTCTGACATGAGTCATGGACTCAACTAGGCCTTAATGAAATACCTTCTCTTTAAACTTTAAAAAATGCAATCCGTTATGAAGCTACTGTAAAAGAAGCAATACAATCCTATTATGTTACGAAGCTTTCAACCTTAAACCTCAAGATGAAAACATTCATTGTTGTCTAAGTCACTATGGGAAATTTACTAACTTATTTTATAGAGACAACCTTCGAATGAAAATGTCAAAAGTCGCTTGATACCAACTAGTATGCTTCCCATGAGCCTACTTGAAGGCATCTTTCATCTTATCTTACACTTAAAGGAAGACTGAGCATTCTAGATAAGGTGAAGAAATAACAAAATATTCATGAATCTTATGTATTATGCAAAAGGGGAATGAATCACTGACTCACTAATTCTTCCAATGTAGCATAACACAAAAGATTGGCACACTGCCACAAATCTATGCAACAAAAGCATCATGAGCAAAGACTAGTCTAATATTGTACAATGGTGTAGTGTTAATCAGAAGAAGAGGAACAATGATTGGACATGGTTTAAGATAGCATTATACAACTTAATATATGAAATTTGGTAGAGAGAAACAGGAGAATTTTAGAAAAAAAGAGAAAAAAGAGCAAGCTCTAATAACCACTATACTTCAGTAAATCAAGGATATTCTTATTATACAACTACCAATATCCAATCTTAGCTCCCTGTTAACACGCAAATGGAGGATGTAAGGGCATAAAGTCAACTAGAAATGTGGAAACAGCTCTAAATAGAAGATAACCACCAAAAATTGAGCTCTTCTATTGAACAAGGACCATTGTCCTAGACTTAAACCACCAGAAATTGAGTTTTTTTATTAAACAAGGACCATCGTACTAGACTCCCCCTTCATAAGGTTATGTCGATGATTGGTTTCATAACAAGTTTGTATCTCTTACAATCAGTTTTGATCCTTAATAAAATTTCAACTTTTTGAAAAGAAAAATTTCAAGGAGATGCAAATTACTGATAACAATATTTAAATATGGAAGACACTAAACAAAATGTAAGAAGTCTAACTAATAAAAAATCACAAACTAATCAAGCTATGGTTAATAATAAAGTGAATACTTTGGAAGATCTTAAATTTAACACATCATTAAATATAGTAGTTGATTATGTCTTGGAGAATGACTTAGCATTAAAACAAAACAAATGACTAACAACTCTACCAGAAGGAAGAAGACTATATAATATTGTTTTTACTATGACTCTAGACACAATCCAATGACAGTAAAAATCTAGAAAAATGACCAATGATTTAATTAAACAAGGGAAGTTAAACCATTTCCTAAAGAAAATAGAAAGGATAATCTTACTGAAAAGTGGGGAGAAAAAACTCTCCATAAAGGTCTAAAACTAAGAAACCAAAAATATGGTCATAACTTATTTAAAAGGTAAGACATACAATTATTAGAGGAGATTACAAAGTGCCAAAATCAAATTTTAAGAAGCAAAGAGGAAAAAAAATCATGAAATTCACCCTATACCAAACATACTTGGAAAAAAAAAATCACCCCCATAAAAAGTTACAATGATAATTTTTTCAATAATTAACTATTTAGTCAAAAGAATATTAATAGATATTTTATTTTATAATTCTTTTAAAAATAGACATCTCAATTAACAAATTAAGGAATGATTTCTGTTATCTTCTCCAAACTATCTGTCCACACCATAACCAGTCTCCGGCTCTCAGGAAACGTCCATCCGTCGAGTACCGGTATCACTATTGCTGTTTTCCCCTTTCTTTACTTTCCAGGGTTTGTTTAGGCTTTTTCTTTAAGACATTGTCAAAGATCCAAGTTTCGGATTCCTCTCAATAATTTCCAACCTTCGTATTGTCTTATTCAGGTAGCCAACTAGTGCAAGGCGCGTCACATTTAGGGGATAGGGGTTCTCTGGGACCAATCCTGTTGCATAAATAATACGTTTCCATCTAACAGCTAACCTTCTCTTCTTTGGCCTACTTTTGTCGACTAACATTGATGTCTTTGGGCGGTTGGACCTTAGCAGTTTCTTTATTCCATTAGTGTAGGTGTCGTGTATACACTAATCCTCCTCAATCCACAATTGTTCATTCATTAGTTCTTCTTACATGACTGAGGAGTCAGGACCAATAAAAACAGAAAAAGGAAAAAAAGAAGAAGAAAAAGCTGGTTTTCCTTCATCATCTCTTACATCTTTCGTTTTCAATTCTCTGTCAAAAGAATCAAAATGTCAGCAGATCAAAAGCCGCCTCCTCAATTACAAGTGTTGTCCTCAATTGGAGCTCAAATTTTATAGTGCGTTAAAAGTTCAGTGTTTATCATCATTTTAAAAACCTGATCAAATACATTGGAAGGATCAAATTAATTGAAAGGTTTAACCGGATCGTTATAAAATTAGTTAAAAGTTGAATAAAAATAAACAATTTAAAATATGATTGACCTATTCATCAAATAATTTAAAATTTAATTAAAATTAGATTGTTAATGAATATTAATGAATTTTTTAGTTTATAAAAATTTATTAATTTATAAAAATTGACTAAGTAATTAACAAATAGAGGAAATTTTGATAGAAAAATTATTAAAATAAATAGAACTGAAAAATAAAATATTTTAAAATTTTAAGGGATAAAATAGTTGAATCAGTTTAATTTACAGATTACACAAACAAAATTGTAGAAATTTAATTAGAGAAAGCTCTAGAACAACTTGATTAAGAGTTTTTTAATTAAAAAAAAACCATGCAATATTATATTTGTCATAATTGCAACCTCAAACAATGACTAAGGAGAAAAAGAAACAGAGCCTGAATTTTCCATCTCAAAAGAATCTTGATTGGATGATTGATTATATTATAATAAACAATTATATAGGTTCATACAGCAGCCAAAAGCGATGGGCGTACGTATCCACATTATTAGTTGGTGTGTCCAAAATTTTACATTGCCATGTCCTGTTTGGAGTGAAAGTTGGCGTGGATCTCCAAAGATAGTTTTTGACTATGCTTAGTTGGTAGAGCAATTCACAACCTTCCAAGGCCATCTTCTGGCTTTCTGGGGTCATTTTGAGTGGATCCACTTTCCTCTTTGCTTTAATCTTGCCAATCAAAGACCACAGGTGTGAAATGTGTTAATGTGGCCACTTCTGTCCGACCCACATCAATCCAGTACAGGGATTCAGGAACCCGTAAAGGCTGTTTAACTTAAAAGTAGTTGATGCGATTGGCTGGTGGTTTAGTGGCCAAACCAGTTTTTAAGCAGCCATAACGTTGCCAGGCATAATTTCTCCGGTAATATTCGGAGTATGCCGTGAATGGAAAAACCTTAAACTAACCATATGCATTGTCTTTTTTTCTCATTGGAGATTTGCTTGATAACTTTGTTGTCAAAATTAAATTATACAAACTCATTTTATAGAAAATAACATGTTAAAATTAAAAAAATTATCATACATAAAAAATAAAAGGGGAAAGACAAATACAAATATAAATTATAAAATTTTCTTTTAAGAAAAGAGAAAAATATAATTATTATTTTTAATGTAATAAATAAAATTTTTCATGTACAAAATAAATCCTTAGATGAATCTATGTATTCAAGTTAAAAACGATAATTTTAATCCAAATAATCCCTAAAAACTTAAATTTAAAAGACTTAACAAAGTCTTTTACCATAACTTTGGGACTCGCCACACACCAGGAACATTCCTTATGAGCAACCGGTTCTAAGTTTTGAGAAATCATGCTTTAGAAACTACACCATTTTTATTGCAAAACAATCAGATTGAAGGAAAAAACGACTGGATTGAAGAACATCCCCCTTTCTTTTTTTTTTTTATACCGAATGCCACAGTTTTCCTCCTTCGGTTACTCGATGCTAGGAAGATATATAGACAAAAAAGTGGAAGATGCCCCCATGTGGGCTGGTGGTGATCCTTTGCTGTGTGTTGGTCCATACTTTTAACTCTGGCATTAAATTCGCGTTCGGCACATTACATGCTCCCAAATTCTCCACTCCATCATATCAAAATTGATGTCATTGAAGGTCAGATCCCGGAGAGCCCTGTGATGTGAATGAATACAATATGGCGACGAGATAATAAATAATGAACACTAACCTTGCTTATGTTTAAACTAATAATATAATGGGAAAAAAAAAATCAACAGATGAGGTCCTTATTAAGCCCCTGACCTCATAGTCTTTCCACCAAAAGCAAAGATTCCTACTCGTTCTCGCCTCCTAGCACGAATCTAACAAGCCTAGGTGAAATCCGCTGACTCTAACGAGCAGTAGAAAAAGGCAAAAGATGGGTGTTGTAGAAGAAGCTCACAATGTCAAGATCCTGGGCGCTGGAAGACAAGTCATAGTTCTAGCTCATGGATTTGGCACAGACCAATCTGTCTGGAAACACCTTGTACCTCACCTCCTTGGGGATTACAAGGTTATTTTGTACGATAATATGGGAGCTGGCACGACAAATCCAGACTACTTCGATTTCAACAGGTACTCCACAATTGAAGGCTACTCCTATGACTTGCTCGCAATCCTTGAGGAACTGCAGGTGGAGTCTTGTATATACGTTGGCCACTCAGTTTCTGCCATGATTGGTGCTCTTGCCTCCATCAGTCGCCCTGATCTCTTCTCTAAACTCGTCATGATTTCGGCTTCCCCAAGGTAAAAAGTGAACCATGATTTCGTTTCGTGAAGTTGCCGTTTAACAAAGTCACCATGACGACCTTTTTGTCCGGTAATATTTTTCTTTTCTGCTAATCATTTCAATCCAAAATCATGACCTTTCTTACATATGAAAGCGATCATTGAACATAGTGAGTGATTAATGAAGTCTGTTCAATTGCTTTAGTATTTGATATCTTTTCTATGATTTAATGCTGCTAATGACATCAGGGAATTAGCCATTAACCCGTTAGTCCTGTTTGATCTAGGTACTTGAATGACGTGGATTACTATGGAGGATTTGAGCAAGAGGAACTAGACCAGCTATTCGAAGCCATGCAATCCAATTATAAAGCCTGGTGCGCCGGGTTCGCACCACTAGCCGTTGGCGGTGACATGGACTCGGTGGCGGTGCAAGAATTCAGCCGGACCCTTTTCAACATGAGGCCTGATATAGCTCTTAGTGTGGCACAGACAATATTCCAAAGTGACATGAGGCAAATCCTGCAATTGGTCTCGGTTCCTTGTCACATAATACAAAGCATGAAGGACTTGGCTGTGCCGGTGGTCGCGTCCGAGTACTTACATGAAAACCTCGGTGGTGAGTCAATCGTGGAAGTCATGTCATCGGACGGTCACCTGCCTCAGTTGAGCTCGCCAGGTATCGTGATTCCGGTGCTGCTCAGGCACATCCGTCAGGATATCGTTGTATGATGTTTACGGGGTTTATGTTTTGTTCCTTCTCTTGTGTGCACGGGCAAAATTCAGATAGACTTAATTTCTTACTTTTGGATTGCTATTGGGAAGTTGGGCAATTGGCCATTGCGTCGGTGTAAAATCACCTGCCGTGTTGCGCTCTAGAATAACCAGTGGTATGTGACAAATTGAGTTCGAAACTCCTTTAAACCAGCTTGTACAGGGCCTTCACGTAAAACGTCAGTCCTTACAATATTAAAAATGTACTGATAAATTTTTTTACTACTCCTTACATCTTAGAAAATTGAAAAATCATATTTATATTTCATTCTAATGCGGTCTGGACATACGATGAGTTTGATGGGAAATATATAATTAAAAAAGAGAAGTAAAAAAGAAATGAGCATGAAGAGTGATTTATACGGCTTTGACTACAAATATTTTGCTTGAAGACTTTGTTTCGTTGTCATCAAGTTCCATTGATACATTTCATTCTTATCTTTCCTTGTCACAAAAGAGTTTAAAAAACGAATGGAACTTTTATTGAATGATAAACCAACTGTTAAATACAATAATGATCTTAAAGAGACTCTTTAACTCTAGGAGCAATATTAACAAACTAGTAACAACCCTTAATTAAAGCAACAACTATAAAGAATTAGTCAAATAAAAACTGAAGTCAACTAAAAGATAGCACATGTGATGCTAATACGGCCCCCTCAAGTTAGACAGAGAGGGACGGACTAACTTGGGAAGGCGACAATCAAAGGCAGGCTTGAATAAAACTTTGGTAAGTGAGTCTGCAAGTTGATCAGCAACATGGATGTGCGCAACATTAATAAGCTTGCGATTAACTTGATCTTGGACATAATGGAAATCAACAACAATGTGCTTCATGCGACTATGAAAAACTAGATTTTCATAGATGTATGCAACTCCGATGTTATCACAGTAAATGATAGGGGACGTTGGAAGAATAACGCGAAACTCAAAAAGAAGGTTTTTAACCTAAGTTGTTTCAGCTAGTGCATTTGCTACAACCCGATACTCTACCTCAGTGGATGATCGTGCAATTGTTGTTTGTTTCTTTGACAACCAGCTTATAGGACTTAAGCTGAAATAGTGCAAATAACCAGTAGTAGAGTTGCGATTGTTTAGATTTATGGGGATACATTTCCTTAAACAGAGATCATGAGTCATAGTGCCCCTGAGATACCTGAGAACCCGTTTAACTGCTTTCCAACATAGTTAAGAAGGAGAATGCATACCTTGTGATAGCTTGTTCACTGAATATGAAATATCCGGCCTTGTGAAACTTAAGTGTTGAAGTTTGCCAATAACTTGTCTATACTTTGTGGCATCTGTAGGTGGATAACCGTCAAGAACACGATACATTTTTTAGGAGCTCATGGGTGTCTTGACTGATTTACAATTGCATATATTTTCCGCTTGAAGAATATTAGCAATATATCGAGTTTGAGATAGGAAGAGGCAATCTAAATGCCTTAACACTTCAACACCTAGAAAGTGATGTTAGTGACAAATATCTTTAATAGAGAAATGAGTGGCAAGGGACGAAATGACTTATTGGACCACTGTGGTATGGTTGCCAGTTACGATGATGTCATCGACATAAACTAAAAGGTAAATGATGATAACAAAATCCTTCATAATGAATAAAGAGCTATCGAACTTAGATGTAAAGAATCCTTTGGAAAGAAGATGAGCTTTGAGTTCATTGTACTAGGTAGAGGGCTTGCATTAAACAATAAATGACCTTTTTGAGCTAACAAATATGAGAAGGATATGATGGTTCTTTAAAACCTGGTGGTTGAGTCATGTATACCTTTTCGTCAAGACTGCCTTGAAGGAAAGCATTGTTGACATCAAGCTGCTAGATTGGTTATTGGAATTGAACAGTAAGAGATAGAACCACTGTAATCATTGTTGGCTTAACAATATGGCTAAATGTTGAATGATAATAAATCCCTAAATATTATGTAAATCCTTTTGTGACAAGCCGAGCCTTGTAGCGATCAATAGAACCATTTGGTTTTCTTTTAATCCTATACAATCACCGACAAGGGACAACATTTTTAAAGGGGTTAAAGGAACAAGTACCCACGTTTGGTTTTTCATCAATGCATCAACCTCTGTTTTCATGACTTGTTTCCACTCTGATAATTTGTTAGCCTAGATGAAGGTTTGTGGAGTAATGTTAGATTGAACTTTAGCCATATAATCAAAAATGGGTTTCAATTTGATGATGTTATTTTGAGAATGGGTAACAATGCGTCGGGTTGGTAAGTTAGGAAAAATAGAAGGTTTGGGTTCTGATGTAGCAAGTGGAGTAGTTATGTAGAATTTATGACCAAATTTGTACTGAAAATTGAGTTACCTACAAGAATGAGTTTGGGCAAATATGAAATTAGGTTGGGTGGTGTAGGTGATGGTTGGTGGGCCTGAGGTGAGCTAAGTTGAGACAAGTCGTCCCATGCTAGCTATTTAAAAGAAGTAGAAATATTACTAAATATTGTTTTTAAAGGAAATTCATTTTCCACGAAAATTACATCATGAGATAAATAATTTTTAGATTTAATTGGATCAAAACATTGATGACAGTGGTAAGTGAGAGAAAAGACTAAATAAATACATGGTGTGGATCTTGGATGAAGTTTGTGTTGAGAATACGGTTTAAGCCATGAATAGCATAAGCAGCTGAATATTTTTAATGATTTGTAATCTGATTTGGTTTGGAATAACATTTCATAAGGTGAATGATTGTTTAAGGTGGACGTGGGTAGGCGGTTAATGAGGTATGCGACATGGTGACAAGCAAAAGTCCAAAGATTAAATAGCAAAGAGGCCTGATAAAGTAATGTGCATGCGGTTTCGATTATTTGATTGTGGTGTTATTCAGCAAGAGCAACTCGTTGTGGAGTGTATGAAGGAGTAATGAAGTGTTCGATGCTATTGGAACTAAGGTATGAACTAAGACTTTGAAACTCACCACCCCCATCAGTGTAGAAGGACAATATTTTGGAATTGAAATGTTTTTCTATAAGAGGCAGAAAATATTGAAAAATTGTATTAACTTCACTCTTGTTTTGTAGAGTCTATATCCATATGTATTTTATGTATTGATTAACAAATATGTAGTAGTATAATTTTTGTCAAGTGAAACAACAGGGGATGGTCCCTATAA
This sequence comes from Erythroxylum areolatum, assembly GCA_024520975.1. Lineage (NCBI taxonomy): Eukaryota > Viridiplantae > Streptophyta > Magnoliopsida > Malpighiales > Erythroxylaceae > Erythroxylum > Erythroxylum areolatum. Next base: position 61,994,087 of record JANIJH010000223.1, on the reverse strand, counting down.
ATCACTAAAAATGGTTTGAAGATATTTGGAAATTAACAAAGTAAGGCGAGCAAATAGTTGCCAATGAGAATTATTGTATAAACAAGAATTAAAAAATGTTAACTTGTTTGGTATTGAAATAGGAACAATAAAATTTTGCAAAGTAGATTTTAAAATTCGAGCATGAGGATGGCTGATCCTGTAGTGCCAGCTTTAACAAAATGGAGACTATGTGAATTTATGGAGAAGGTGATGAACAGATAGTTGGCTATTCGTACAACCCATTTCTATTTCGGCCGCGCATTAGGGGTATTTGTGTTGCAAGATCCTTGATAAGAAAATTAGAGGGAAAATTTCCACAAAAGTTAGATTATCTTTATAAAATTTGGAAACTTAAATTAAATTGTGTTTAATTTAAAGAGCACATAGACTATTAGACAAATGAAAAACAGAGCTAGATGCATATAGTGAAGTTGAAACATTGTGAGTAATTGGTATTTTGTTAGCATCTCCCATTGTCACTTCCTCCATGTCATAGTACACAAGCATATTTTGCGGCTTAGTGGTAATGTTATGTGTGGCACCTATGTCCAGAACCCATAGGTTTGCAAATGACTAAAGTCCAATGACAAAGTTTGCTTTGGCCTCAAAGTGATTATGAGATTTGGAGTGGCATACTAAGACAATATGACCAGCACGATTGCATAACTGGCATTGAACACCATTGTTGTAGGTGTTATTATTTTGTTGGTGCTATTGTGGTTGTTGATTGTACCTGTTGTTGGGATGCCATGTTGGAGAGTTGCTGTTGCTGTTGTTGTTGGAGCGTCGAGTATTCCTATTGTTATTGGTTCTATTTGCTACAACAATCGTTATTGGAGATGAATGTTGTCGTTCTTGATGTTAAAGAAAAATTGCATAGTCAAAGAGCTTTCTTAGAGTTTAGGAAATTCATTAGAATGCTATGATTGTGAATTGTTGTAGATACTTCACGAAAATCAGGACCAAGTCCATTGAGAATTTTAACTGTGAGTTTAGCTACAACAACAGGATAACCTACAGTAGCAAGTTCATCAGCAATGGTGCGGATTTGATGAAGATATTCAAAATACTCTTGCTATCCTTTGCAATGTGATTGAGTTGATCTTACAAGCTGTAAATTCATGTGTGACTTTTATTTGCATAAGTGGTATGAAGAATGTCCCATGCTTTCTTGGCATTAGACGCAATGACCTTGATGGATGCAATGGTATTGTCAACAAAGGCCATTATTGCTTTATGAATGAGGTGGTCTTGACAAACCCAAAGGCAATATGCTAGGTTGATTTTGGTTGTGCTGGTGTGAGTGATTGTCCTCTCGGGGCAAGGTGTAGAACCATCAAGATGCCCAACCAATTTATAACCTTCGAGAAGGAATGCTAATTGAGTCTTCCATGTAAAGAAATTGGAACTGCCTTGCAGTTTGATAGGCAATTGTGAGGATGGGTTAAACTGCACAATATGATTGTTATTGTTTAGATTATTAACAATGATAAGAGTAAGCTAGGTAGTGGAAGCCATTGAAGGTCGCGAAGGTTGTTTGTGCTTTGGAATAAAGGAAATGATCAGACTCATAAGAGCTATATTAGCTCTGATACCATAAAGAGTTTAGAAAACCAATTGAACTTTTATTAAATGATAAATCAAATGTTAAATACAATAATGATCCTAAAGAGACTCCTTAACTCTAGGAGCAATATTAACAAACTAGTAACAACCCTTAATTAAAGCAACAACTATAAAGAATAAATCAAACAAAAGAATTAGTCAAATGAAAACTGAAGTTAGCTAAAAGATAGCACATGTGATGCTGAAAGTCACTAGTCGTGTCGAGAATCTCAACTCCTTGCAGTCGATGTTAACCCGAAGACTACGTACGTTCCCACACCTTTAATAGTATGCATTTCATGAGATCAATCAACTAATGTTATATGAGATTTAAGTTTAACATATGTGTTAAAAGATTACAAGAGTGCATAAAGTAAAAAAAAAAAAAACAGAAGAGGCTCCATCTATTATTTATTTATCTTTAAGTTTCCCAAGTGCTTTACTTAAATAGGTTATTAGATATGAGAATTTATTCATTATACATCTTTAAAAAATTAAATTTAAGTTCTTTTTTATATGAAAAATAAAGAGAATGAATACGAGGTTACACTAAGGGGTGTTTAATTCATATTGGGCAATAATAATAGGAATAATAATGAATAAAGTGATAAATGAGAATGGATATAATTATTATAATTTTGATGGCTGGTTAGGATAAAGGAATGATTACCATTACCATTATTATTGATAATGGTGGTTTGTTAAAAATCTTGAGAAATAAAAAAAATTTGCATCAAATTTAATATATTTTAATTAATTATATTTAAATTATGCATCCATTTATGATGATAGAATGTTTAAAATTAAGTATATCGTGGTATTTTCTTTCTAATAGCTCTTAAGAAAACAATGTTCTAGTATTTGCTTGCATCAACATATCATTAGCCAAATAATGTATTCAAAATACAGTTTAATCATAATATTGTTTTGTTAGAAAAAGAAATAAAATTTTGTTTACATATTTAATTGCTATAAGAAAAAAGAAGATCATAGGCGTGACATGACACTTTGGTCACAGGTGTGAACGATCTGTCATATCCGTGACATTTGTGCATAATACTGTAATGACTTTCATTCCTCTTATAATCACTCGGAGGGGGGTATGAAGTAATGCCCCAAATTCGGATATAAAATACTATTTATTCAATGATAATATATTATCAAGTAAATGTTTTTCATTATTTACCTATTGACATCTCCCTAAACCCATTAACTAAGCAACCCATAAATCTTTAAGGATTTCACGTAATAATAAAAGATAAAAGAAATTTTGGCTATTTATAAAATATTAAAAAGACTCCTCGTTTTATAAAAAGGGTATTTTTATAACTCGCACTCATGATATCTCAGTCACAAAGGGATAACTTCAGCAGTTGCTTCAAGGTTTGCCTTCGCTGTTTATAAAAGTTAAAATTTAATAAATGCATACAAATAATTTATAGTTTTCTATACGATGCAGACAGAAAATTTTAGACGCTAAATAGATTTAGAGGCAAAATCCATTTGTGTAACCTAGGTTCCAACAAAAAAAATCAATCATACACCCAATAATTTAAAGCATCCAAGTTTCCAGGTGCCTTGAGCTAATGCCATCGTCATTGCACAACATTTGGAGGAATCTTATAATGTAGTGCTGCTGTATTGACATAATCTTAATTTCTATTAAGACAGTGTGATGTCGTGAATAGCATGTTGGAATAAGAGAGGTTTGTTCTGTTCCTGGTCTTCCATCTGTTCCCGCTTTTATTGTAGGCTTGACTCCGTCTTTTGTTTAGTCTCTTCTCCTGGTCATTGCTGCCACATGACAACATTACCATGTTGTCTCCTCTTTTATTTCTTTTTACTTCCTTGGATTTAACAATTGGAACTTAATTTCATTTTGCGGTGAAAGTCAACATTGATAGCCAAGATTGATTTGGCCCCAATTTACTGTCAGTTCAAGCTCTTTGACAGGTGGATAGACAAATTCAAATGTTGTTATCCTTGACTTCATATTCCTCTTAGCCTGTTGCATTAAGAAAACGTTCCGATGGTCAAATTTGAGCTTTGTTGCGGTCTTTCAATGTGGTTGATGTCTATAATATTTCACACAACTTTGGACAAATTCAGATGAAAATACTTATATTAACTATTAATTATGACTTATGAGGTTGGCCGTTCTTTCTATTCATTTGTTTGAAGGTAAATAGTAAGCGATGAATACTATTTTTTGCCCAATATTCAGTCTTCTTATAATGTGACGAATGTATAACTAGTTCTAGTTTATGTTTATATTGTTTTGATATATAAAAAAGATGCCAAGATTTTCAGCAAACTTTGAGTTTTAGTTAAGAATCAACTTTTATTAATTGATGAAATTTATTAAATAATTTATTTTTTAATTTAGTGGCAAGGTGATGTTCAATAAATTTACATTTACTCTTTCTTAAGGATTTATGAGATCAATAAAATAATTAAATTCACATAAGTATTAGCCAAACTTTCTGTAATAATAATAATTAATATTTGTTTTAACTAACATGAGTATCATTTAGTGAAGTTTTGCATGATAAGTTGATTGAGGATAATCAACTACATAATATAATATCCTTTGGTAATTAATAGACTTCTTGTACTTCCCTATTCTTTAGTTCAAGTGTCGTTGAATCTTTCTATTGTCGTCGACTGTTGCAAATTGTAGGAATCTCATCTTGAAGGGTGTCCAAGATTACAACACTTAGTGGGAACAATAATTAAAATCCTGGGGTTAATCTCCCACTACAATATTCAACAAACTCGTCTCCCCTCTTAAATAAGAGGGCATGTGTTGGTGATAAGTTTACTTGATGCTATTGGACTATTCATAATATCTTTAAAACATGCTTTTTCTTGACGTGTTAATTTTTATTTAATTATTCAACGTTACATCATTCACAATTTGAAAAGCAAAAACATTGACAAATCATGTAAGGCAGGCGTCATATGACGATCAGAGATCGAAAATGCAATTGAGGTAGTGATATTCTGGGGGTCATAACCCTTTTAATCTATCTTTCTAAAATGCCCTAGCCATTTGAATACCTGTTCAAATCTTCTTGGGCTTCAAATGAGGCCCAAAGTATATCGTAGCTTCTTGTTCGAGCAGCAGCTTGTATCCTTCTTTACTCGTAGCTTCATCTTTTCTTTCTATCTTTCATCATTTTTGTTAATCTATGCTCTTACAGTTAATTTTAGTTGTACATTTAATTGTATAAAATTTACTTTATTTAATAAAAGATATTCTTTATCTTTGCGTATTTTTAATTATTTAATTATTAATCATAAAGATAAAATCCCTAGAATAATTGTTATGCAATTAGAAATTATAACGTGATTATAATTATAGGATTTAAATTATTTTTTTGTATTATTCCTGGTCAGGTCGGCCGTGTTGGGCCCGAGCCCAGTCAAAACGACCCGTGGGCCGATCGGTCCATCCTTCAAAGACCAATCTCCTACCTAATGGCTATGTCAAGCCCAGGCCCAGTCCACGCTCTCCTCAGCCCGTCCGCAGG
>JANIJH010000223.1:61976506-61988828 GCA_024520975.1 Erythroxylum areolatum | reverse complement strand
TAGAGAATAAGTTCACTGAACTGACCCAATTATGAGAATCCCGAATGGAACATTACTTGTGTGTCTGTGGATTATCTTATTATGATAGTTGTATAATTGATCCTTAGGCTTAAGATTACCAAAGTTATCTCATGTAGGAATTACAATGTTTTGATGCTACTTGTGTTCTATTCTTGGAATAGTTCAATTCGGTAGTTATTGGATATAGTATAAACTAAGTGGAGATAGTTGAGTAAATCAATAAAAAATTCGTTGTCCTAAAGTAATTATGAAGAATGTTATGCTATTCTTGATTAGTAATGATTTTGGAAATCTCTGACCAGAGGAAATTGAAATTTGGAAAAATTGTTTTCAAATATCAATTACAAATCATTTACTAATTAGCAATAACAAATATGATTGGATTATTTAGAGTTGACATGAATTCCATACTCTAATTTCAATTGGAACATTAGATGATGAAATGTTTAATTTACACAAGATAACCATGCATAAAAAGGTTAAGTCAAACTACTTTGACATTCTTAATATTTGGGTGATCATGACATGTTGCTAGACGTCAATCATGATCTACGATTATAAATTGTTTAATTAGGGAATTAAAGATAAATTAAAAGGAGTTTTAATTTGTTTGATTCTAATTATGAATTAGAATTAGAATTTATAATCATGGCCAACATGTTAGTAACCTAATGGGTCACACATAAAAAGTTTATAAAGGAAAAAGTGAAATTTGAATTAAGTTGGACTTAACTAAGAAGTTTTAGAAACTTTAAAGGTCAATATGTGATAGTTGATCTTATAAGGATTAATTAATAATTATAATTAAAGTTTGACTTTAGTTGTAATTTTAATAAAATCCAAGGATATAAAAATAAGAATTTTCATATAAAAGGAAAAATTAGAAAAATGGTAGCTAGCATTTCTTACAATTTTTCCTCTCAAATTCGACTTTAGTTTTCTCTTGATAGATTTGTGGATACTATTAGAGGCCGGACGATTGAACGGCCTATGGAATTGACAATTTCGAAGAAACAGGAAATTGTAACAAGCAATCGAAATAGGTTAGTATAGCTTTGTCAATTTCTTATGTTATATTTCTAATTTAATTATGTTAAAGTTGATTCTATGAAAAAAATTTATATTATTTCCACTGTGCTAAGATTTGATCTTGCGTAATTTTTCCAACAGTGGTATCAAAGCCACCTTTAACAGTTTTATTTTTGATTCATAAGCTTAAATATATTTTGATTTGATTTTAATATGCAATAGTTGCATATTGATTCGTTAAACCTAAAAAGTGTTTTTAGTTGCTCTTAAGTATTGTGCATGTTCTCACGGTTCCAATATTTTTCTGGAAAATTTTTTCTTTGTTCTGCCAAAAGTGTTTCACGAAAAAAAAGGTGCAATATAATTATATGCGTTTCTGGAAGTGTGGAATAAGTGTTCATGAGCTTTTGGCATTTTTCTTGACTATGCACGTTTGCTCTTTGTGGACTGGATGTAAAATGGTTAACTGCATTCTGGAAATTTTCCAGTTTTCTAGAAATCTGGAAAGAGTTTCAAGTGTTTCTGGGAAAGATTTCATTTTGATTTTTGTTTCGGTTGTTTCTCCTCTTGCGTGATGTTTCTTGAAACCTACACGTAGAGTTGCATACATGCGTTATTGTTGTTTATTCATTTGCATAATTGAACAATAGAATACGTAACCGATATTCTTCTTCAAGTCCAGTTTATATTCAATGCATAACGTATGCTTTGGGTTATTAACTGTAAACAGTTGCATGATATGCAAAGGTTTCTGTTCATTTACACAAGCTTTTATGTCCATTATATCAACCTTCTTTTAACGTTTCAGTGGCCGTTTTATTCATTGCTTTTTATTCAAACTCAATGCTTCATTGAATGTTAATGTAGGATTGGTTAATGAGTATTTTTGTGTTTCATAGTGATGAAGCACAGGACCACCGGAGGCAATAGTAGCTACTGGTGGTTAGAAAACCACCACCTTCGGTGGAGGTGGTTTCTCACTCTAGAGAGTTTTATCTCTCTAGAGTTTTATGTTTATTTATAAGTATGTTATAATGATACAGATGGGCTAGAGTGCCTTGAGATAGTCTGAAGGTAGAACTAACAGAATATGTTGTTATTCTGGTTCTTTAAAAAAAAAATTGCAAAGGTTGGCTGGAGAAGACAGGGCGCGTGCGCTTTCTCTCTTGACCAGGCCAGGAGACGCTCCTAGCCAAGCTAGGAGACGCATGTCTCCTGGCTAAGCCAGGTGGCCAGGAGACATGCATCTCCTAGCCTGTGGGCTAGGTGGCCAGGAGATAGTCTCTTGGCCCATGGGCCAGCAGGCCAGAAGACAGTCTCCTAGCCTGTGGGCCTTGTTTATTTTTATTTTTGTTTTTATTTAATTTTTCAAACGTTGATTGATTAAATTATATTTTTTATTAAAAAATCTCAATTTATTTCTCATAATTAGATTATGTCAAATAAATTAATATAATGAGATTATATTATTTCGAATGAGATTTTATTTTATTTTATTTTAAATCTCTCATTAAAATATTAAGTACATGTTTAGAACATGAATAATACCTTCTATTATTATAGGATTAAACTAGAGTTTTGTTTATTGTTAGGCTTGTTGAGTAAACTCAAAGCCGCTTTAACTTAAACATGTTTAGTCTTATAACGATGAGTTTTACTTAACTAAATTTATATGATTTGGATGAGTAAACTCATCATCATATTAATTTAGAGGCAAGGTTAGGATAATATTATTAGATATGTTTATGACAAAGAGTTGTCTCCTAACGGAACTAGGAATCACATAAGATGTGATTTATAAAATGTTATCTACCTAATTTTAATTTAATTGGTTTATTGAGCAAACTCAAGATCAATTAAATTAAAATAGTATCCTAGCCCACTAGGAAATTATGTGATAATTTCTTGAATTAATAGTGAGGGTTATTAATTTGTTTAAAATTGTGGGAGTAACCAAAATTTAAAAGTCCTTATTTATTTGGTTTTACGGCATAAACTATTTTTTTTATTTTTTTGACAAATTAGTTTTTGAAAATGAGTACGAACTTATCCCTGAGGAGCATCATGGATGCAAACAAATTGACTAGACCAAAATTTTCTGACTGGTTACGTAACCTTAAAATTGTTTTAAGGTAAGAGAAAAAATTGTACATTTTTGACACTGAGCTTCAACCTGAACCTACTCAAGATGTTGCCAATGAAGATTGGGAATATTATCAAAGTCATATAAATGAAAATGAGCAAGTGACATGTGTGATGTTAGCCAACATGTCTCCCGAGCTTTAGAGGCAACATGAAAATATGAATGTAAGGGAAATCTTCCTGCACCTTTAAGAGTTGTTTGGTGCTCAAAGTCCGGTGGAGAGGTTTGAGACTGCGAGACCCCTGTTTCAATGTTGGATGGCTCCTAGAACATCGGTGGAAATTCATGTTCTACAGATGATTGGCTGCATTGAAAAATTAGGCCAATTGGGGTATAACCTGAACCTCGAGTTGAGCATTGATTTAGTGCTCTAGTCTCTTACCCCGAGTTTTTCACAATTTATTATGAACTTCCACATGAGCAAAAAGGAAATGTCATTGGCTTAATTACTCAACATGCTCAAGACCACTGAGGGATGCTTTAAGAAAGAATCTGGTTCTGTTCTTGTTGTTGGCTCTTCTTCTTCCAAGAATAAGGGTAAGACCCTTCAGAAGAAGAACAAGAACAAGAATCAGAAGGCTTTTGCTAAAGTAGCAAAGCTAACAGGCGGTGTCAAGAAGAAGAATGACAAGGGTACCTGTTTCCATTGTGGCGTAGTTTGACATTAGAAGAGGAACTGCAAAGCTTATCTTGTTAGCTTGAAGGAAAAGAAGTTAAGTGAAACTTCAACTTCATGTTTGTTTATGATTAAAATCAATCTTCCTACTTCTGTATCACAATATTGGGTATTAGATACCGAATGTGGTTCTCACATTTGTAATAATGTGCAGGTACTAACAGACAGTAGAGCATTGAGAAAAGGCGAAATGGACCTACGAGTCGGTAATGGAGTAAGAGTTGCTACATTAGCTATTGGAACTTGTAGTTTAGCTTTGCCTTCTGGTCTTGTACTTGAACTAAATAATTGTTATTATGTTCCTGTCATCACAAGAAACATTATTTCTGTTCCATGTTTGGACATGAATGGATTTGTTTTCAATATTAGGAATAATAGTTGTTCTTTTTATAAAGATGACATTTATTATGGATCTAGTATACTTACAAATGGTTTGTATGAATTAGATCTTAAAAGACCAATTCTTCAAATAAACAGCAAGAAAAGGAGATTTAGTGACCAAAATCCTTCTCATTTATGGCACTGTAGGTTAGGTCATATTAATGAAACAAGAATCACAAAGTTACATAAAGAATGATATTTAGATCCTTTCGATTATGAATCATATGAAACTTGTGAATTTTATTTAAAGGGTAAAATGACCAAACTCCTCTTTAGTGGAAAGGGACAACATACTAATGGGTTATTAGAAATTATACATTCAGATGTATGTGGCCCTATGTCTACTCAAGCTAAAGGAGGATTTTCATATTTCATAACATTAACAGATGGTCATTCAAGATATGGTTATGTGTATTTAATGAAATACAAGTATGAAGCATTTGAAAAGTTCAAAGAATTCATACTTAAAGTAGAGAAACAAACTGGAAAGAGTATTAAGACACTTATATCTAATCGAGGTGGTGAGTACTTGGACCATGAGTTTCTTAGTTACTTAAAAGAGAATGGAATTCTCTCGCAATGGACTTCGCTTGGAACTCCACAACATAGTGGGGTCTCTGAAAGGAGAAACCGTACCTTATTATATATGGTACGTTCCATGATGAATTATGTAGTTCTTCAAGTTTCATTTTGGAGATATGCTCTTAACACTACTACTTACCTATTGCACAGAGTTCCATCCAAAACCATTGACAAGATTCCATATGAGATATGGACTAGTAAAAGACCAAGGTTGTCACACTTAAAAATTTAAGGATGTGATGCTTACGTGAAGCGTGCAATGTCTGATAAGCTTGAAGCTAAATAAGATAAATGCATGTTTATGGGGTATCCAAAAGAAAGTTTTGGATATCAATTTTATCATCCTCTTGAGCAAAAGGTGTTTGTATCAAGACATGTTATATTCTTAGAAAGAGAACTTATTCTCAAAGAAAGTAGTGGGAGTGATATGGAACTTAGAGAAGTTCAAGAACCACAAACACACATCGAAATGGAACTAGAACCACAAGTTGATACATTAAATGTCCAATCAATGGTTCAAGAAACACATAGTCTGTGACGGTCCGGAAGGGTACGTCATCCGCCTGTTAGATTAGATCTACATGTTGAAAAAGGAAGTGATGATGCTTCAATTATAAATGATGAACCTACTGATTTTAAGGAAGCAAAGTCAGACATTGATTCTTTAAAATGGCAAGAAGCCATGAAATCTGAAATGGGATCCAGGTACACTAACTAAGTATGGTCTTTAGTGGATGCACTTGAAAGTATAGTACCTATTGGGTGCAAATAGATTTTTAAGAGAAAAACTAACATGGATGGAAATGTACATACGTACAAGCAAAGTTAGTGGTGAAAGGTTACGGACAAAAACAAGGAGTTAATTTTGATGAAACTTTTTTGTCAGTAGCAATGTTTAAACCCATAAGGATTTTATTGGCCATAGCAACATATCGTGATTATGAAATTTGACAGATAGATGTCAAAATAACATTTCTTAATGAAAATTTGCAAGAGAATGTGTATATGACATAAGCTGAGGGTTTTGAATCCAAAGAATTTCTTGATCAAGTATGCAAGTTACAAAGGTGCATATATGAACTGAAGCAAGCGTCGCGGAGTTGGAACATCTATTTTGATGAAACAATCAAAGATTTTGGTTTTATAAAAAATATGGATGAACTTATTTTTATAAGAAGCTAAGTGGGAGTGTAGTCATTTTCTTAGTGCTTTATGTGGAAGACATATTGCTAATTGGAAATAACATTTCAATGCTCCAGTCTGTTAAGCTATGGTTATCTAAAATTTTTTTCATGACGGATATGGGAGAAGCAGCTTATATACTAGGTATAAAGATCTATCGAGATAGATCAAAAAGGTTGCTTGGTTTGTCCCAATCCTCGTACATAAACAAAGTGTTAAAACGGTTTAGCATGGAAAATTCCAAGAGGGAATTTTTACCTACATTTCCTGGTATTTCTCTTTCTAAGGGCATGTGTCCTAAGACACAAGAAGAAAGAGATAGAATGAATGGTGTTCCATATGCTTCGGCTATTAGATCAATCTTGTATGCAATGCTATGTACAAGACCAGATGTTGCTTATGCTTTGAGCATAATATGCAGATATCAAGCTAATCCCGGTGAGGGTCATTGGATAGCTGTGAAAAATATCTTGAAGTACTTGGGAAGGACTAAAGATATTTTTCTGGTCTATGGAGGAACTGAGTTGAGAGTTCGAGGTTATTCATATGCTAGTTTCCAGTCTAATCAAGACAATAGTAGATTACAGTCAGGGTATATTTTTACTCTTTGTGGTGGAGCAATTAGTTGGAAGGATTCCAAACAACCAATCATCTCAGATTCAACAACTGAAGCTGAGTATATTACAACTTCTGAAGTAGCAAAGGAAGCAGTTTGGATTAAGAAGTTTATTACTAAACTTGGAGTGGTTCTTAGCATTGTTGATCCGATAGTAGTGTACTGTGACAACAATGGTGCTATTGCACAAGCAAAGGAACCGAGGCCTAATTAGCAGTCTAAGCATGTACTCAGGAAGTTTCATCTGATTCGAGAGATAGTGGAATGGAAGGATATCCAAATAGAGCGAGTTATCACTGAAGAGAATCTAGCAGATCCTCTCACTAAGCCGTTATCTCAAAAGAGACATGATAAACATATGGATGGCTATGGTATTCAATACATTGGTAATTGGCTTTAGTGCAAGTGGGAGATTGTTAGTTTGTGCCCTTGCAGCCAATTTTGGTTGTACATTTAATTGTATAAATTTTATTTTATTCAATAAAAGACATTTTTATCTTTGTGTATTTTTAATTATGTAATTATTAATCTCAAAGATAAAATCCCTGGAATAATTGTTATGCAATTAGAAATTATAATGTGATTGTAATCATGAGATTCAACTTGATTTTTTTGTATTATTCCTAAAATGTTCCCAGTCAAAGTTAAATTAAGACGGGGTATTGATGAAATGGTTAAACAAGCACATATTTGTTTCTTTCTTGTGAAGAAAGTAATCGATCTCGTAGATTAAAGTGTGGAGATACTTAAACAAAAATATGGGTGCTTATTAGAGAATAAGTTCACTGAACTGACCTAATTAAGAGAATTCCGAATGGAACATTGTTTGTGTGTCTGTGGATTATTTCATTATGATAGTTGTATAATTGATCATTATACTTGAGATTACCAAAGTTATCTTATATAGGAATTACTATGTTTTGATGCTACTTATGTTCTATTCTTGGAATAGTTCAATTCGGTAGTTATTGGATATAGTATGAATAATGTGGAGATAACTGAGTAAATCAATAAAGAATTCGTTGCGCTAAAGTAATTAGGAAGAATGTTTTGCTATTCTTAATTAATAATAATTTTGGGAATCTCTGGCCAGAGTAAATTGAAATTTGAAAAAGTTGTTTTCAAATATCAATTACAAATCATGTACCAATTAGCAAGAGCAAATATGATTGGATTATTTAGAGTAAATACGAATTCCATACTCTAATTCCAATTAGAACATTAGATGACGAAAGGTTTAATTTATACAAGATAACCATGCATAGGTAGGTTAAATCAAACTACTTTGGCATTCCTAATATTTGGGTGGTCATGGTATGTTGCTGGACGTCAATCATGATCTATGATTATAAATCGTTTAATTAGGGAATTAAAGATAAATTAAAAAGAGTTTTAATTTATCTGATTCTAATTATGAATTAGAATTAAAATTTATAATTATGGCCAACATGTTAGGAACCTAATGGGTCACACATAAAAAGATTTATAAAGGCGACAGTAAAATTTGAATTAAGTTGGACTTAATTGAGAAGTTTTAGAAACTTTAAGAGTTAATATGTGATATTTGATCTTATAAGGATTAATTAATAATTATAATTAAAGTTTGACATTAGTTGTAATTTTAATAAAATATAAGGATATGAAAAATAAGATTTTCCATATAAAAGGAAAATTAGAAAAATGCTAGCTAGCATTTCTTACAATTTTTTCTCTCAAATTTAATTTAAGTTTTCTCTGAATAGATCTGTGGATAGCATTAGAGGTGGGTCGATTGAATGGCTCGTGGAATTGACAGTTTCGAAGAAAAGAAAATTGTAACAAGAAATCAGAATATTTTAGTATAGCTTTGTCAATTCTTGTTTTATGTTTCTAATTTAATTTTGTTAAGGTTGATTCTATGAAAAAAAATATTATTTCTACTGTACTAAGATTTGATCTTGCATAATTTTCCAACAATTTTTACTGTTCCTTTCAAGTAAAATTTGTTGTAATTAAGTATAACTTTTCTAACGCTAAATAGATTTTAGGTTAAACAGCTAATATTTTGCATCGATCACTCCTTGAGTAATATTGCCTTAAGAGTCGCTGAATCGTAAAAGTTGGAAAATAAAGAGGGAATTTGTATTATTTACTATATGTTTAATTTACAAGAACACGTTTTTATTCATGTACAGTGTTGTTCTATATTCAAATAAGATAATTAGATCAACGAGAGAAAATTAAGGGATTAATACAAATTGAGAATATTTGTAAGTGTTAACTTATGATATTCTTTATAATATTTTCGACATCTCCTCTCAAACTTAAGACAACTGAAGATCGACAATATGGAGTTTGGAGATGAGAGTATGGAACCGATCTAATGAATGAGTTTTAATAATATATCAACAGTATCATCTTTAGAGAAAACACAGACAAATTGTACTGTATCACAAATAATGATTTCTTATAATCAATTAGTTTAGTATACTTATGAAAGACATATTATCAACAGTTTGTATAGCATTGTAATTATCATAACAGAGGATAGTAGTTAATGAATATATAATATTTACATCTTGGAGTAAACAATTCAACCATATAAGCTCAAAGGTAGTACCGACCATGACTTGATATTCAACTTTAATTCTAGAGTGAGATATGACTATTTACTTTTTATAAATTTATAATGATAATGGAGATAAGATTCCAAATAAACTGTAGCAAAAGTCTCTTTATAAATAATGGCACATTCCTACGTAAAGCCTTTTATAATGAGTTGGGCTTTATTATTCGGTAGAGCTCTCTGCATCAGCTTTAATTTGATAAACCTACTTACAGCCAATTACAGATTTGTCAGAGGGTAAGTCAACCAGATCCGATATATGATGATCAGTAAGTGCTTGAAACTTTTATTTCTTGATTTTTTTAATAAATGATTAAAATTAGTTGAGTGGTATATGTGAGGCTCATGAGATGATGATGTAGTAGAACAAACATAATTATATCGAAGGATAAAAGACTTAACTTACATAGGTAGAACGACGAAGTGTATGGGGAAGTGAATCAGATGGAATCTTGTTAAAGGAAGTTTTTTTAGGAGAGGTAGAACGTTGGTTTGAATTGAAAAAGCTATCACCTACAAAAATTTCATAAGGAAAAAGAAGAATATGAGGATTAAAGAAAGAGACGTTGCAGCAGGTTTTCCAATTTGGAAGGAAGATATAGCTGAGAACATTTTAAGTTCCTAGAAAGTAACATGAGAAGAAATTTGAAAAGAGAATACCAGTAATGACAATCCTTATGATCAATGCTATATCTTGAAAAGGAGCGAAATTGTGCTCTTAGGTTTACTTTATTATACACATGAGGATAAAGAAGAGCGACGTTGACATTGCCAAATACTTTAAGCATTTGATATTCTAAAGAATGGTTAGATAAATTCTTGTGAGGAGAAACATTACTAATTACTAGAGAAGGAGCGTGATTGATTGTGTAAATAATAATAAGAGCAATTTTTCCTAATTCAAGGAAATCATCTTTGAACTATTATTTCATTTTAAGATAGGAATTGTGTTAGTTCCTAATGACACTAAATAGGAGGGCGAATTGGTTGTTTAAAAATTAAAAAAAATAACCAATAAACTCAATTAAATAACAATTAATATAATTGAGAATTAAGAAATTGCTTAAATTAAATTAATCAAACAATTGAAAAATAATTTAAAGAGGATAGGGAAGAGAGAACACAAACTGGTTTGTAATGATTTGGAAAACAAGCCTTGTTATGTCCACTCCTAGACTCTTATTAAAATTCAATTATAATTATTCTCTTAAGGTGAAGAATAATCTTTGTATAATCTTTTTTCAATAAAGAGGAATCCTTTTACAACCTTCTTTCAAGATGAAGAAGACCTCACTAATTAGAATACCCTAGATATAATAATACAATACCCCAACTAAATTTTACAACTCAAAATATCTCACTTTATCATTTTAGTAACCTCAAGGAGGCTTAGTTATAAAATTAAGAGATAGTGATGCTTAAATGCTTAAAAAAATTAAAAAGATGTGTAAAAGACACCTCAATGCTTCTTCACACAAGAAACAACGAGAAAACATATATTTATTAGATCTTGGGACTCCTACTAACCACTGGAGCCAAAAACTAGCTATAACAATGGCTAGGCAGAGTGATTGACCAATATGTCCCCTATAAGGATATTTGTTGACCACACACCTACATTGGTTGACCAATGTATCAAAAAGCATCCATATTATAAGTTTAACTTATGTTGGTCGACTATTATATCATATTGATTGACTAATGTGCATTCGATGTATAAAAATTGCTACTTGTTGCACATTGGTCAACCACGTAATCATATTGGTTGACTAATATGTCCTTTAGAGGGACATTAGTTGACCAAATCACTATATTAGTTAGCCAATATGTTAATAAACTTAAATATTGTATATTTAATTTACATTAGTCAAGTAATAACCTTCATTGGTTGACTAATCCTCCCAAAAAATGATTGTAACATCTTTAAATACTCGAACTTGATTTTTTAAAAAACTTATGATTAAAACAACTTTTAAATTTTCTTTTAAAGAGTGTTTGAAAGATTAAGATGCTTTTCTTTAAACTAAAATCATTAATGCCTTTTGATGAATGAAAAGACTCATGTAATAAAATGATATAAAATGTTTATGTATGATGAGCCTTTAAGATTATCAAAGTGTCTAAATGAGATTACAATTATCCTTACAAAATATATAATGATCTTCATATGTCTTGATTTTCTTTTGTTTTTGATTTGATCTTCACTTTAATGGTTGTAAATTTTGACTTCTCTTTATTAACTTCATGAACTATCTTTTGGGAGTTTATAAATAGATCATGTTCTTATATTACTTCTCATTAAAATAATAAAATTGTTAGTAGTAATTTCATTTTATTATCATCAAAACATTGATTAGAACTTCCCTAAAAAAACATTTGCAATATTAGAGAGCAATATTAAAAGTAAGCACACAAACAACTATCTATATTAAGATAATGATTAGTTCTTCCCTTAATTTATATTTAAAACATAAATCAATATCAAGAATAAAAGAAAATGGTAAAAATAGCCTAGTTTGGTCAAGTTCGACCTAAAATCAATGGGTTTTGGGCTGGGCTAGATATTTTTTTTCATATAAGGTTATCGGATGGGCTTGGGCTCTAGCACCTTAACCTGACCCAACCTAGCTTGAAGCTTATTCCATCCCCTATTTTAATATGAAATGATATTGTTGGACCCCGAATTTTCTTGAAATTTTTGAATTATAAAGTAGCATTAAATGAGGAAACTTATGGTGACTTATTTGTGTGCAAAGAAAAAGAAGAGTCAAGAATATAAATTGTTAAATGAGATTAAGATAGATTATTAATGATTATGATTAATTATGGTCTAAAGTGTTGTTTTCAAGTTTAAATGAAATTGATAGTGAATACATTGTTTTAAATGGAAGTTAAAAAAGCAAGAAATAATTAGTAAAAGTGTTAAATTTTGGAGAATTAAGAAAAGTTTGACTTTTGGTCATAGAGAGTTGACTTTTTGATTTAGGCAGAATTTGAGAAATTAATCTTTATGAAACTTGTAGAATATGTTGAAAGCTTTCTGTCGCTATAAAGTTTGATATTTTTCGATATCGGGATTGAAAGTTA
>JANIJH010000223.1:61952095-61969003 GCA_024520975.1 Erythroxylum areolatum | reverse complement strand
AGCTAGATGAAAGGTCATACAAAAGGCTTCAATCTAAGACCTATTCTGGAATGAATGGGCATAACTGTCTCTATAGATATAAGTAATTAAAGTTAAATTTGCAATTTATCTTTATATATAAATGATATTTTAATTACTTATAATGATTGTAAGTTTGTTAAGAAAAATAAAAAGTAATTTTCATCCAAAATTGAAGCGAAATATATAAGTGAAGTTGTATATATTCTTAGAGTAAAGATTTTAAAAGATCATTGTCTCTTTCACAAGAGATATATAGTTAGAAATTTTTTAAATGATTATATATGCAAGTTAATGGATAATCTTATTGTTAAAGGTGAAGGTACCAATCAAAAAGTTTTGTCCAAGAAAACAAAAGTAAAAGGAAAAGATAAATAAAGTTCCCTATTCTAGTGCAATTGAAAGTCTCATATATGCAATGATGTGTACAAGACTACATATATGTTACTTTTTTGGAATAATGAGCAAATATTGATCAAATAAAACTCAAGCATGTTGAAAAGCAGTACAGAGATAATGAAGAATTTAAAAGGTATTGTTGATTATGCATTGTGATATCTTGGTAATGACCAAAGGTTATACGTATGTAGATTAGCTAGGACTTTAGATAAGAGAAAATCTACCTTTTATTTTCTTCTTACTAAAAAATAGTGAAATAACATTGAAAAATAAGAAATAATCTTATCTTGCCTTATCTACAATGGAAGATAAATTTATAGGGTTTTCAGTTAGAATAAAAGGTGTTTGGTTCAAATTTTTCTTATTTTGTTTAGAATCATTAAAAGAAAAACTGATCGAATATTAATCCACTATGATAGATAAGCAACAAATATTTTAAATTTTATTTTAAAACCAAGCATATTGATACCAAATATAATAACATAAAAGACAGTTGCATAAATTGAAGTGAACATAAAGTTGATATTTACACATGATACAGTGGCAGACATAATGACAAAGCCAATTCCAAGAGGTACATATATTGAGCATGTAAAGTAATTATGATTATATATAACAATAATAACAATCAAAACTCTAGTGAACAAGGCTCCCTGCTTTGTGAGGGTTAGGGGAGGGACATCAATTGTGCGCATCTTTCCTTTTGCATTTTACAAAGACGTTATATTCGTGGTTTGAACCTGTAACCTTTTGGTCAAAAAGAAGCAACTTTATTAATTGCTCCAAGGCTCGCCTCTCATTAGGATTACATAAATATTAAATATTTCTAAATGTATGTTCACTCATTATATTGTCATGTCTCACTGCATAATACTAAATTTTATTGTTTATTATATGATAAGCGTTGTGTAATGTTTGATTCTAAAGTAAATTTCCTTTATGAGAAATATTTGAATATGAATCAAAGAATACGTCAAACATAAAAGAAATTGACCCTTTCATTTGGGCAATCGCCTATAGTATTTGTAATAAATAGATATAAGATGGCTCTAAGTTTAATACTTAGGTGATAATTAAGAGCAAGAAGCTTAAATTATAAATGTTTTTTAAATAATAAAAATAAAAGAAAATTAGTTTGAAGTACTTAAATGGTCACAATATCTATTTTAAGTGGCAAATTTAAGTTTTGAAAATGAATTTTTAGAGTAGACTAATGAACTTAAGTTATACCTTTGAACCAACATATGCCTGATATTTCATGAATAAGAAACATCCACTATAAATTAAAAGGATTTAATAATATAATATATGACTCCAATCATATGTATAAAATTAACAATGAAAAGGGATTAATATAAATCATAAACTCTTAACTTACATTATAAGACCTTAAAAGTTAAAGGAGCATCACAATGTATCTTTAAGCCAAAAGTGTATTTTAAACTCTAACGTTTATATCAGAATATAAGTTAAATTCAAATGTTTTGGAGTGTTCAATTGGAATTCCAATGTTTACAAAACATTTAAAATAGATCCTATGAGGATGAAAACTCTAATAGAGTTTACCCTTAATCAGTTAAATGCCATGTCATATACAACATGGATTTTTAAAAAAAAATTGTGCACATCAGTGGGACCCAACACTTGTTGAAGTGGCACTTTGTTAGTTAAAGAAAAGTGGGTCCCAAAACTTCAAAACTCACTATTTTTTCCTTTGTTCAAAATCCTTAAATCTTCAAACATTTGCATAACCAAATCTTTAACTCTCCCACTTTGTTCAAAATTTTACAAAATTCTCACACGTACTTCCATTACTTCAATTGTAGCAATAACAAGCCCAATTGTAGCAACACATTCAATCATAAGTTTAATCATCTCCAACACACCTCTGTCATATTTCTAGGAAACAACATAGGGAAAAAAATCCCTCCTCGTGCTTTTAATCATGTTACACATGTCTCCTCCCACATATGTGAAAAAAAAAATCAATTTTCTCGAGTGTCTTGCTTATTAAGGTACTTGTTCGGAGTTTCAAGGCATCTACTTCCATTATTGATTATGGGAATTTATGTTGGTTATATGGGGCAAATAGAAGATTATATATCAGTTGCAAAGTGACATGTTGTTGGATATTAGTGGGTAAGGTATAGAAACGGTTGTAGAAAATAATAAAAATAAGGGAAATGAAAGATTAACTAAGGAGAATCATTGTAGGATTGAGCCATATGATAGGAAGAGCATTGGCCTCTAAAATAGATAGGTTTAGGGATACTATATTGTGTATTGCTGCATTTCTCTTATTGCTATTATAGTTTATTTGAGCTACTGTATTTCAAACTCCATTATCAATGTATAATATTCTATTGTATGAGCATGTTGAATTAGTTATATAATGATTGGGTCATATCAAAGTTCAAATTTTTTTATGTATGGTCAGTACATTGACCTGTTGAAGAAAGTTTGGAATAATTATGGGCCTTCGAAGATGGAGGAAGATAGATAACTCAAGAGTATTAGGATGATATGTTGGAGAAATGTGTGCCTTTCGATTTGCTAGTTTGAGCTTTCTACATCTCTTTAATGACGAAAGCAAGCAAAATGCATTCTACTAGCCATGTAACTTGACTTGTATATGATCTTGTCTATATCTGCTCTATTACCTAAACAATTTATATCCTTTTTTACTTGACATTAAACTGTTAATGATGAGGTTTTTATGTAAGGTGTGAATACTATTGTGGTACCTATGTTTAAGTGGATAATATGTTCATTTACTTGTCTTTGGGTGCTTTTGGTTATGCTTATAGGATTGTTTGTATATATCTACCACCAAACGGGTTTAAATTTACTTACTAATTTTTTTCCTAATATTTAGATTCTACCTTTACATTTCTGTTATTGAAAGGAATAACTAGGAAAATAACCTATAGGTTAGTAATTTGCTCGTTGATAATAGATTGAAGAATACAAATTAAAGAGGGTTATTTATAAGAGAACTAAGATTATTAAAGAAGAAGTTAATGGTCTCTTTTATTAGACCTTGTTGATATTCTATTTTTACTTCTATTTAGACTTTGACTCTTTGCTTTTGTAAAGAGTGATTTTAGTCCCTTGCCTTAATATAATTTTGTAGCGACTACCTAAATTTATGGATTTGATGTCTTCAACTAATACTTTGTTAAATTCAAATGATGGTTATATGGTGTGTTATTGTGGTTTAAAAGCCACCGAAAAACTTCATAGAGTGATAATAACTCAGGAAGGAGATTTTATGGAGGCCACAAATATCCTATAAGTTTATTTTTTAGTAAGGTAAAGTTGTTTGTATATATGTTTAATGTTTATCTTATTAATTGTTAATTTTCTTTCAAGTGGTACAATGAAAAATTTAATGAGAGGGTTATTGAAGTAATTCATAAATAAAGAAAGAAGTAGATATATTGAAGAAGGGATCAACGAATCATAATTGAATCACGTACAATCTTAGAAATTGAGGAGCAAATAAAGCTAATAAAAGAAGACATTATTTTCTCAACAAAAAGAAAAATGAGTTGAAATTTATTTTAATGATTATCGTAATAGGATTTTTTGCACTTATGGTAAGTGTAATAATATGGTTTGTTGTAGGCAAGTTTAACTAAATTGTAATAATTTGTTTGAAACTTGAATTATGATGAATGAAAAACCCTTATTTGAACTAAGTTGTAATATAATATGTTGTCTTTATTGTTTTGTTATTTAGGCAAGTTTAACTAAATTGTAGTAATTTGTTTAAAACTTGAATTATGATGAATGAAAAACCCTTATTTGAACTAAGTTGTAATATATTATGCTTTATCTTTATTGTTTTGTTATTTATGAAGATTCCTTAATGATGCCTAATTAATAGTTGTAAAAATCATCAACAAGTGTATACAAAAGTGATTATATCACAATAAACAGTTGGAGAAGTATATATGTAAATAATGACATCACAACATCTATACAACATCTATCCAATCCATATATAAAAGTGATTGGATCTATCCTTCCATATACAAAGGTGATTGGATCTAATAACTAAAGTTCCAACAACACTTAGACAATATTAATGTATAAGATGGGAATCAACCACATTGCAAAAGACAACTTAAAGGAATGTGGATTAACTTATCCATACTTTTGTTTACTACTATATGAAGAGCTAGCAACCTACAAAGACACATGTCATTAATAACATTCATTTGTGAAAGTTATTAATAATTTGATGAATGCTCATATACTTACAGTATTGTTATGATGACTCGGGACGATAATAAATTCAACTATATTAGAACATATCACTTATGAAGAGACCTCAGTGATGACTTAATAAATATGAAATAACTATCATTATGAGTTTGATAATTAAAGAATTTCATAAATATCATTTGATATATGAAGTAATACATTGTAATCAAAATAATGTTTAATAATCAAAGAATGCTTTATACTTGTGGAGATTGTTAAGCAAGTTAAGTGGTGTTTTCATTCTTACATTTTCTGGTGTTATGACCAAAATTGCCAATTTTTGTACTTAACCCTTTCGAGTCAATTTGTTTTGATTTTTCAAATTATTAGGCTCATTTACTCCTCTCTTTTTAATTGCTTTAATTTTTCCTAGTATAACTCTTTCGGGTTATGAGTTTATTACTTCTGCATTAACAAAGGCTATAAAATTGCATCCTTAATAGGTTGTAATAAATGGTCATACAATGCTAGAAAGTTGGACTTCTTATAACATTCACCTATAAATGTCTCTTCCCTTTATTTGGAATGATGAACATCATTTATAGCATGCTTGCAAGGATATCCATACAGATTCCATGCCAGAAAACTACATCATTGGTGTTTACAAATCCTTACAATATGCTTGATATCGCTATTATATAGTTTATTACTCCATCATCATTCCAAACTTTTCTCTACTGCATTGCGTCTTTCTTATTCTTTTATAATTTCTTTATAATCCTCGGTGTATAATCTTACTTCCAAGCATGCACAAATTCTCTCCTATTTGCATGCCTCTTCATCATCATGATTATAATGGTTTCAAGCATGTTGATAACTGGCCTATCTCTTGTGGTAAGATCCACCCATTAAAAGATTCACTCATATTGTTGTCGACAATTGCGCACTTCGATTCAAAAGATTCGTAGCAATATGCGTACCTCTCCGTAGGATATTCAAGCAATGTGGACACATATCTAGGTTTTATTTAATCTAGTCTTTTTAGCTACACGTTGAAATCTTTAATGTAAGTAACTATGCACAATTACAAAACTACTTCTGCGAATTCTTTCCTTTCCAATTTATATGCCAATTGTGGCATATATTTATAGCACATATTTGATGAGTGGCATATGGTAACATCTCTTCCATAGCCCTAATCAATCCTGATAACAATATAAAAGATTAAGTTAATATAAAATTTGTATAACAATAAACTATAAATATATGAAGAATAAAATACCTTTTACATATCTTATATAATTGTAAGCCCTTTACCATTATCTAATTCCAAGTCAGAAGTTAGAATATTCATAAACCATGTCTAAGAATCAATATTCTCTATCTCCTTAATAGCCTAAGCCAATAAATACATCCCTCCATCACCTTCCCTCCCAACTACACTCAATAGCTGGCCTTGGAATTTTATCTTTAGAAAGTAGCCCTCAATACCAAAAATTGGCCTCAAATACAATAAATAAGTATGAATAAATGAATAAATATAGTTATCAACGAAAGGTATAAATATAATTATGAATAAATGTAAAATACAATTTTCTTCATTTCTTGATAGCTGAAACTCTACTATTGATCTTGGATTACTAATCCTCAAATCATGTACATATCCTTATAGGTTGACATATTCATTCATATAATCAGTTGCCCAATCTTTTCTCAATCCCCTCTTTAATATTCTATACATACTTGAGTTGATAAATAAATTAAGCTTTTCTATATATTCTTTAACCATTTTATCGTTGAGATACTAGCCTTCTCAATTATTCTTTCTATAAAATTTTTTTAAGGAACTTAGCTAAAACCAATCTAGGTCTTTTGGTAATAAAAAAAATATGCTTAAGAATGTATGTCTTCACTTTGAAGCACCTTTCATTCTTGTCATAACTAACATATAACTCTTATGGGCATCCCTTAATACATCTAACTATGATCCTATTACTTTCACTTTTTAAAAACTTGACATTGTATCATGTTTGTACTTTGTAATATATAACAGAATCTCTAAATTCTATAGCTAATCCAAACTATATCCCTAATCCTTAATATGTTGCCACATCAAATGGATTTTGCCTAATACTAGTACTAGGTCTTCACAATGGTTCATCAGGCTAGTTTTCGCTTGGATATTCATCACTATCAATAAAACTACCATGCTCAATTGAGTCAATTTCGACTAGTTAGTTATCATTAGGAATGTCAACTTGTATAAAACCCTCATCCTGATCTCTATCATGATCATCCAGCTCTCTATCAAATCCCACATCAATTCCTTCACCAACTCCTACACCAATTCCTTTGTCAACTCCTTTTTCAACTCTTTCACCAACTCCTTCACTAACTCCTACACCAACTGCTTCGTCAACTCCTTCACCATTTGCTTCGTCAACTCCTTCACCAACTCCTAAACAGCCTCTTTCACCAACTCCACTAACTTCTTCACCAACTTTCTTAACATATTCATCATTAAGATAGTCTACCCTTATACTAGAAGTTCCTTCTTCACCCTCTTTATCTCCATCCTCTCTTTCAGTTATAGGCAATATCTCAGGTGCAAGGATTAGGGTGTCTAACAAATGAGTTAGTAAGGTTAATGAGCCTTAAACAACTTTGATTTGATTCAGTTAATCTTAACGACCCACTAAATTTAAAATTGCGTACACTATAATAAACCTTATACACTTGAAAGAATACTAACTCTTTTCCTGTCTCACATATTTAGCTGTAGCTAACATAATTAAGGTTACTTTATTGAAAAAAAACTTGTTTACTCATCAACATATTTCAACTTCAGTTCTACGATGAACTTTCCACCATAAAACAACCTTATATTACCAAATTAGACCATCATATCCCTTTTCACAAGTAAAGGGAAAGAATTATAGCCAAATCAAAAGGAAATTCACTTAAATATAACAAAATGATTAACACCATATATTAAAATTAAAAGAAAGTAGATTGCTTAGCTATTATCAACTTTTTATAGTTCATGAATCTAAAATTACACACAAACACAAACATGTTAAGTTATATATAGACGCACTAATCAAGTTCATATTGAATGATTAAATAAACTTCTCGTTAGATCCAATAGGTTAATGATAAGTGCATATTTTATCCTCAAAAATTTAGTCCATTTAGTTATTTTTATCACACATTTAGGTATGATTATTCATATTTTATTAGTTAAGACCTAAAATTATTTATTACAAATTTGATTGCAAAATTGGCCTAAATTTAACTATTTTTGTTAGGCTTAATAGACTGATATAATTAGGTGAAGGCATAAACCGCACAATACCAACAAAAAAATTAAAGACCAAAATGGCAGCATCCAATAAGCAAAATGTGACAATAGTGCAGAGGAGAGCAAAAAATGCCATACAACAAGAAAAAAATGACAGCTATGAGGAACATTAGGGTAGAAATAAAATAAGCAACACATTACCAGCAAAGGACAGACAAAACGGCAGTGCAGAAGGAGAGTAAATAAATGTGAAAAACGACAGTCCAAAGAGGGGAGCAATTGAGAAGAAAAATGTGACAGTAGTGCAGAGGGACAGTAAATAAAGGTTAAAATGAGCACATAAAAGGAAATAAAACATTACATCAGACGAGAATACAATGTAACCAAAATGCGATCAGCTGAGAGGTGAAGAAGCATCGTCCAACAGGGCAAAAGAGGGAAACCACACAGTGGAAGAATTAAAATGCACAGCAGCTGGCAGAAGATGAAGCATCGTATAGGAGTAGTCAAAACAGAAATGTAAACAAAGCAGTAGTGGAAAGGGATGTTCTCTGCTCCAATGCTCTTCAAAATGGGAGAGTTAAGAGGAAGCTCATTAAAGAGCTGTAAAAGTGCAGCTCTTTGGGAGTCTCGTTAGAACAAAAAATGCCAGCAGTGGAAAGAAACAAAAAAGATCAAGCATATCACTTGAAATTGGGAGTCAAATAAAACTTGAGAGCCATTGGTGAAGAAGGCTAATGCAAGGAGCTGTTTGGGTGGTACAAGACTTACATATCCATTGGAATTAAGTTGGATTAAGACCTTTGGAAGGAGGATTTCGTGTATCGAGCTATCGGGTCAAAGTGATCGTCGAACTGTAGAGTTCGGGATATCAATCGAATCAAATGAGTCTCTCTCACTCTTACTCTTTTTGTATCTAGTTCTTTATAATTTAATTTGCTTAAAAGTTTTTAGAATTTCAATTTAGTTCTTTGTTTGAATAATTTGAGACAATCAATTTCAATTTAATTCTAACATTACAAGTATTTCAGTATTTGTGTAATGCTTAAGCCGGTTTATTTATGATTCATGTTTTTATAGAATTGAGAAAAGTCTTGATATATTTGAATGTAAATTAATTGCTATCGCTTTCTCTTTAGACCGTAATTGCTATTAAGTTTAGTGAGTTGTATAGCAACTATTAAATCGTTAGTTGGTTAAAGGGCTAAAATTTAATTAGAGTGTCGCATGATCTAAGAATGTCACTAGTTGGTTGGTTGAAATTCTTGAAGCTAATGATATCTTCTTGGAAAGAATTGCATAAATTAATTTAGAGTCAGGTTGGTTCAATTCTAAATTAGTAAAGGAAGATAGGGAAAACTCAATTAGTGAGCATCTCTACAGTTAACCTACTTTATCGCTCGGTATATCGGTGATAAAAATATGAACTTAGATAACTAAATATATGTGCTTAATTTATACTTGATCACTTGTTAATATGCACGATCAAATTTTGTTTATATTATGGTTTTCAATGTTAAAAGTTTCTATTCTAATTGATTAGTTCTAGTTTTCGATTGAACCCCCTTTTCTCATCTTTACATGTGTGTGGTATGGTTTGTGGTATACTATGCTTTCCTATTATATGAGGCCATAAGTTGAAGGATTTTAATAACTAAGTCTTGCAAAAATGATTGGAGAACGTCTTGATTGAATTCGGTAAATGAATATGGAATTTTAAAGGATATGTAGTAAAGTGATTGACGAGAAAACTTCCAACCCCTACCTATTATGTTTATGTTATGTTTAAATGTTTACATGTAATTTTCCCACATCCCATTATATATTTCCTGATTTTATAAGTTTCAAAGGATAAATGTTGAAGGCCTAAAACATCTTTGAAAAGAAGAAACACCAAAAATATAACATCTAATTTGATGTGCAGGCTGCTGTCTATTTTCATATAATTTATGTATTTGCTAGATTATGATTAATCTATGCCATGGAACTAATCATTTACACTTGTTTTATGTTTGGGTATATTTAGAGAGTTATTTGCATGCTGATAAATATATGTAGATATATGCAAATGTTCATGAAATCCCACCAACACAGATTTAATTTTCTTTTGAAACATGTATTTATCTCATTTAATGTTATCTTGTGTATCTCAATTGATTTTCATTATCTTTTAGATATCACAAATGTGTATAAATACAACATAAAGTTACTCAGCAAATATACAATAAATACAATACCTTCACATACCAATTGTCTTCTTTTCTATTCTATCATGGTATCAAAGTTTATACATTCATTCTAGCTCTATACACTTATCTGCTTCCGGCCCCTTTTTTTTCATTCAACCTAAACACTACACTAAATACCTATTCCCACAAATAATATCTTCCTTCAGTTCTTTCCTTGAACACCTACCATGCACAACACAGACTGCTATTCCTACAAACAATATCTTCCTTCAGTACTTTCCCCAAACACCTACCATGCACAACACATATTGCTTCCTTTACTTTCTTAAACCAACAAAGACATTACACAATCAATTCTTCTAATAAACCTGACCAACCAAACACTCATCATGACATATTTCAATTCCCCTATTCTACCATTCAATCAGATTTCTAATTTTCTCACTACCCAACTATATAACAAAAATTACCTTATTTAGCACAATCAAGTTAACGCTATCCTCACTACCTCTGAGTTGATTGGATACATCAATGGCACCACTACTCAACCAACTGTTGACTTTCCCGACTTTCACAAATGGAAAAAATTTGACCGCCTAGTTTACTATTTTCTCACTGCATCTCTGTCAAGCTCCACTATGTGCCTTACTATCGGCAGTACCACCGCTCGTGATCTTTAGGTTGCTTTTGAGCGTCATTTCATGCAGTAATCTTATTCCCAATGTTCTCTTCTCTGACATAAACTACATACTCTATAGAAAGGACATCAGTCTATTACCGATTATCTGAGCTTTATCTCAAATACAACTGATGAACTAGGAGCTATTAGTGATCAAATATCTAATGATGATCTTATTCTCTTTACTTTAAATGGTTTACCTGTAGATTATGAGTCCTTCATCACCACGATAGAGCACTGAGAGTCCAGCATCTCCTTCGGTGAACTTAGGGTGAAACTCCTTATCCACGAGCAGCATCTCTTATCGTTTCACTCTGCTCCCTTACCAAACATAGCCCTCACGGTGTCCATTGATGGCCATCGCTTCTCTCCATCTCTCCATGGGCACGACGAAACTCTAAGTAAAGGAGGAGGAGGGCGTCGGTTCAACCCTAAATCCCATGGCTATAACACTTCTCACCTAGGCCTTGATCCTTTTTTCTGGCCTAAATGGGTAGGCCCCTACCTTTCAGCCCACATCACCTTATAACACCAACACATAAGCCTACTCTATTGATCCTCAGCCCACTTATCATTCCTCTAGGCCCAATCACTCATATAAACCCCCAACCCAATGTCAAATTTGCTGGAAATGAGGCCAGATTGTAGCCCATTGTCGTTATAGATACTCTGAATCTCGAAATCGTCCTCTTCACCCTCCATTGACTCTAAAAACCTTTCCACTGCCTTTATTGCCTTAAATATCCAAAAACCATTAAATACCTCTACCTTCGCTTCTAATACTCTCACCGAATGGCTTCTTGACACTGGCGCTACCAATCATATGATACCAAATCCTCACCTTGTTGACTCTGAAACTCTATACAGTGGTCCCCATCGAGTGATTGTCTATAATGGACAAACCCTTCCCATCTCCTTCACTGGTAATGTCACCTTATCCACTACAACTTATCCTCTTGATCTAAATAATGTCTTAATTGTTCCCAATCTTACTTCTAATTTACTTTCTGTAGCTAAATTTATCAAAGATAACTCCTGCCTTATTGCATTTAATCGATTTGGTTACACTGTGAAGGATCTCAACACTAAGACACCACTATTTACGGGATCCATCCATAATAATCTTTATCCCATGCAGATCCTACCTTTTTTTTCAAAATCCAATTGCTTTCCAAGTTGCTTCTACTTTACTCAATCTGTGGCATCAATGTCTAGGTCATCCTTGCTCCACCAGACTATCCAGACTATCTCTACCTGTCAACTTATCCTCAAGTGTACTGAACAATTGTACTTCCTGTTTACTAGGAACAAGCACTCGTCTTCCTTTTCAATTATCATCTCTTGTTTCTACTATGCCTTTATAACTTATTCATCGTGATATTTAGGGTCCCTTTCCATCTCTTTCATTTTCTAGTTATTGATATTTTATTCATTTCATTGATGATTTTAGTCGCTATACCTGGATCTTTCCTTTTTAACTCACAAAAGTCAAGCTCTTTCTCAATTCCAAATTTTCAAAACTACAACTAAAAACCTCTCTTCATCCACCATTAAAAATTTTCAATGCTATGTAGCCCCTAAACTCATTAAAGGTCCCTTTACCACTTTTCTAACCACACATGGAATCTCTTACCGCATTTTGTGTCCTAACACTCCACAACAAAATGGTCTTGCTGAGCACAAAATTTGTCACATAACTAAAACTAGCCTCTTTATTCTTCTTCATGCCTCTCTACCAAGTCATTCTGGTTCAATGCATTTTCTACAACTAACTATCTCATTAATCTTTTTTCCACACCTGTCCTCAATCAAAAGTCCTCTTATGAATCTTTTCCTCACTTCACCTGATCTATCTCACCTTCGTGTGTTTGGGTGTGCTTGTTTCCCTTTCTTTGGGTCCCAACATATGGACAAACTCAGTCCAAAGTCCTCGCAGTGTGTCTTTATTGGGTATTCCTTATAATACAAAGGTTATCACTGCTTTGACCCTATCACCTTTAAAATTCACATATCACGCCATGTCTACTTTCTTGAAACTACTTTTCTCTTTGCTGCTTCCTCCCCGCTCACATCCTCCATATCTTCCCCTTCTATCATTTCCCTTCCACTGCTTGTACCACCCTCTTCTCCACCACCCCAAACATACCATCTCCACCACCTTAACACCATATGATCACCCACACATGTGATAACACTCGTGCTCCTCGGATCCTTTCTGACTATGTTATCTATTCTACTTTTACCCAAATTTCAAACAAACCAGATCCTACCTCCTTCACTCAAGCAAACAAATTTCCACATTGGTGCCAAGCCATGCTTGATGAGTTTAATGCTCTACATCGCAATTATACCTAGACACTTGTTTCTCCACCTCCTAATGCCAACATTGTTATATGTAAATGGGTTTTTTGGACAAAACAAAATTCTGATGGTACCTTAGATCGATACAAAGTTTGTCTTGTTGACAAAGTATATCACCAAACTCCTGGTCTTGACTACACTAACACTTTTAGTCCTGTTATCAAACCCACCACCATTCGCCTCATCCTTACGATTGCCCTATCTAAAAATGGCTTATTCATCAACTTGATGTCCGTAATGCCTTTCTTAATAGGAATCTTCACAAACCAGTTTTCATGGCCCAACCCCCTGACTTTATTGACCCTCATCAACCTTTTATGTATGTCATCTTCACAAAGCCTTTTATGTTCTGAAACAAGCTCCACGAGCTGATTTCATCGCTTAAGTCAAAAACTACATGAACTCAATTTCAGTTCCACCAAATCTAGTACATCCTTATTTGATCACTCTACCTCCTCCAATATCACGTTCCTCCTAGTTTATGTTGATGACATCTTAATCACTAGCTCCTTACCATCTTTTCTCACAAATCTCATTACTAAGCTTAACTCTGCATTTTCTATCAAAGATCTTGGTCCTCTTTATTACTTTCTTGGCATAAAAAGCTACAACCACATCTACAGGCCTTCTCCTTACCCAAGCTAACTATACTAAAGATCTTCTTCGCACAAGTCTAGCCATCACACCCATTACTCCTACTCTTCCTCTATCTAAAAATCATGGTACACCTCTCTTTAATCCTTCTGAGTATAGAAGCACTGTTATGCCCTCCAATACCTTTATCTTACTCATCCTGACATTCAATTTGCAGTTAACAAAGTTTCTTAGTTTCTCCATTGTCTTACCGACATTCACTGGACTACTATTAAAAGGATACTTCGATATCTTCGTTCCACATTCTCCTCTGGTATCCACTTAGCCCACACAACCTCTCTCTCTATTAATTCATATTGTGATGCTGACTGGGTAGGGTGTCCCATCTAGTTATTGTATCTTCTTGGGTCTAAATCTCATCTCTGGAGTGCTAAGAAACAACCCATTATTGCTAGATCTGACACTGAAGCTGAATATCAAAGTATTGTTCTTGCTGCTGCTGAATTTTGTTGGCTTAAATCTCTTCTTGGGAGAATTGACTTCTCTCACCTCTCACCGATCGTTTGATGTGACAATCTTAGTGCCATGTTTTTTTGCTGTCAATCCCATCACTAATACTCTTACAAAGCATATTGAAATTGATATTCACTTTGTCAGAGATTTGGTTAACAACAAAACATTATCAATTCAACATCTTCCTTTAAGTCATCAAAATGCTGACATCATGACCAAGGCTCTACCTTCATCCATTTTTCAAAAATTTCGTGACAAGCTCACTATGGCTACCCACCGTGAACTTAAGAGGAGCTGATCAATATATGTAGATATACGCAAATATTTATGAAATCCCACCAGCACATACTTGATTTTCTTTTTAAACATGTATTTATCTCATTTGATTTTATCTTGTGTATCTCAATTGATTTTCATTATCTTTTTAGATATCACAAATGTGTATAAATACAATGTAAAATACTCAGCAAATATACAAGAAATACAATACCTTCATATACCAATTGTCTTCTTTTCTATTCTATCACATGCTATAGTGCAATTAGAAAACCTGCAGAAATTAATTTCCTAGAGTTGCAATTTTTAGAAATATGCAACTTCAATATGAAGGCATTATTTTTAGACTGTTTCTGTAATCAAATTTGAAAGCTGACTGTTACTACTATTTTCTTGATTTCTCAGCATGATTTTGACATACGTTTAAGTTTAATATAATTGGAAATTCAATTGAAAGATGATAAGATTCATGAGATTACATGAAATTGAAAGAAGCAATCTTAAATGTCCGAAGAAGTTAAATTTGTGTTGTTTACTCTTTGTTTTTTAGTTGTACATTCTGCTCTGATTTTTTGAAGTTTTAACATGATTTTAGCTTATTCAAAGTGCCAAAACATGATACATGACAACTTCGGTGTTGGGTTATTAAAAGGATTTAAGTATAATACAATCTTTAAAGTTTATTAAGGCAAAACTAAAGAATTACATGTTGTTTTAGTGTGCAATTTCTAGATCTGATTTGAAAGGTTTCATGATCATAATTTTCTGAATTTTTAGGCTGAAATTTGGTAAATAACATAGGTACAAGTTGTGCACGAGTTTGAGCTAAATTAAACATCAAATTATAGACGTTTCACTTTGTTTTTGTGGGCTGAATTTTTCCAAACGGATTTTACTTTGTTTGGAATTATAATTACATACATTTACTTGATTAATACTCTCATTTGCATTTGAAATGAATTTTATTAAACAACACTCTCCTTGTGGGATCAACTCTTATTTCACCTTATACTAAATTTGTTAATTAATTAATGGTAGAAATAAGATAATAATTTGTATATGCTTGACGACATATATCAGTTACAAAATACTCATAACTGAACCTCTTATTCTAGAAATATTAGACAAAACACTCATAACTGAACATCTCATTAAGGATTGAATTCATGAGATAGTTAGATTCAATTCATGCATATTATTGTAAGAAATCCAAAATAGATCTTCTAGGAGAGGATCAAGAGTCTTATTGAAATATAGCTTCTAGTTATAAAATTCACAAAAGATAAAAGCAACATTTGGAAGCTTCATTTTAAGTTTTTGATTTAGTAGACTTTGAGTTTAGGGAACGAGGTTTTGTAGCATTTTGTAACACTTTTAGAAAAATATAAAAAATTATAAATATAAGGTTATCTAAAATTTGTCAACTAAAGATCCATGTACAAGTGATATACTTCATAAAAACTAGTAGAGTCCCTTGCAAACTGAGTCTAATATCACAATGCATTAAAAGAATACATAAGCAAGCAACTTATAACTTTTATAGTAAAGGTTCCAGTTTTTATTATTTTCTTGAATAAGGATAATTTTGTAATACAAGTTTGTTCTATACAAAATTAAAATATGTCATACTAATGTTAAGGTTACATTTTAAACTGCTACCCTTGTAAAGAAAATGTATATGTAACTAACATAAAAGACATTTTGACAATAACAATTCTAAAATTTAATAGGTGGCAAATTAAGGTATGATTTGATTAGATGAAGATAAATACCACAAAAGTATCATAAAGTAATAAATTGATATCTCCCTGCATAGTGGAATCTTGAATCCTATGTAATTACTATAAGACATCTAACATCCAACAAAATATTGAATGTAATACAGTTGTAATTAACTTTGCCAATTAATGCTTAATATTTAGTTAGTTTGTTTTTAATTTAATGATTAAAGGAAATTCAATTTCATGTGACTCTACTTTTATCTTTACTAACATATTCACTAAGTTGGGTTCTGGAATCGGGACCCAACATTTGAAACTTCTTCTGGGTTACTGTTCACGTTACATCTTTTGTTCCATTTTTGATCCTTCAGAAGATGGAATTTGCCTTTTAGGTCTCATGAAAGTTGTAGCTCTTGAATTCCTCTTTCAAACCATCTAAAGAACACCTAAATCCGATATCTGTAGAGAAAGTTATGACAATTGCAAACTTCTTCTGTGTTAATACCTTCAACTCTTATGTTCATTTCACTATATTCCCTAAATTCGGTATTGATCCACCTACCTCATTTATCTTTCATGAGTCACTTTACTCTTATTTCAGATTCATCTCACTCACTAACAGTATCTCACATTTATTATGGCCTTATA
>JANIJH010000223.1:61934010-61951995 GCA_024520975.1 Erythroxylum areolatum | reverse complement strand
TAAGTGACTAATTCCTCAATTAAGGTAATATTATCCCATGTCATTTTTAGTCTCCCACTTGACTTCTTGTCTCTAATAATTTTCTCTTTTCATTCGATTTCTTTTAATTCACATCGACTTATTTAAATAGTTCTAACTTCTATGAAACATTTGATATCCAACACACTACCAATAAGACATCCTTGCGACTATATCATGGAATAAGGGGCTGCATCATACATAGAATAGTTCAATAAACATTTCGGGCTTAGTTTGAAATAGGGGATCACAACATACAATAAACATAAACAAAAAATTAGACAAAAGATTCATTAAATTAATAAGGAATAGGGGACCATAACATATAATAAACATAAAATAAAAGTCAAACAAAAGAATGGACTTATGTATTGTCCTTATATTGTTTCCCAGAAATCTGATAGAGATATGCGGTAGGGAATTGAACTTGTGATTGAACATGCTGTTGAGATTAGGCTTATTGCTGCTATGATTGGACTAGCAGAAGACCGTGTAAGATTTCTACAAATGTTTAAACAAAGTAGGAGAGTTAGTTCTGTAAGTGTTTGAAGATCTAGGGATTTTGTGAATTAGGGATTTTGAACAAAGAACAAAATAGTGGGTTAAAAATTTTCGGACCCATTTTATTTAACTAACAGAAAGTGTTAGGTCCCACTAATATGCATAAACTTTTTAAAAATTCACACCATATATGATGTGACATTTAACTAACAGAGGGTAACCATTGTTAGATTTTTTGTCCTCATAGGGAATGTTTCGATCATTTTATAAACGTTGGGATTCAAATTGAAAACTTTAATATATTAGGGTTCAACTTTTATTTTAATGTACACGTTAAGGTTTAAAATAAAATTTTGACCTATATCTTTATAACCTTTGTTTATTCTTAAAAATTATATTTAAGGTTTTCTATTTTAAAATATTACCAAAAGGTCGCATATAATGTGATTTTATGGGCCAATGTAGGAAAGTAAACTAAATATAATTTGAAATAATTTAGAACAGAGGGAGATCATTTTAATAGGTAACTCATATAAAAAAATATATTCAAATATAGTCACAGCCTCTTAGTGAAAGAATTAAATACAAGTTCGACTTGAAGAAATAAGTGAGGTCAACGAAGATTATGGATGCAAAATATGACCTACATTATAATATACTAAATATACTCTAATATAAATTTATTAGTTGATACATATATATTCTAGTATGGGTGTTTTGATCTATCATCTCCAACTCACAAATAATAAAATTAATTAATTAGAAACTATACCATTTTGACACTTAACTAATAACATATATATCCAATATATGAAGAGTGTTTATTTTCATATATTTGTTAGGAATATATACATATACAACCAATATATGAAGAGTGTTTATTTTCATATATT
Source organism: Erythroxylum areolatum (assembly GCA_024520975.1). NCBI lineage: Eukaryota > Viridiplantae > Streptophyta > Magnoliopsida > Malpighiales > Erythroxylaceae > Erythroxylum > Erythroxylum areolatum. The sequence goes on along the minus strand of JANIJH010000223.1, from coordinate 61,950,583 downwards.
TGTTAGGTGTGAAAATGGTATAGTTTCTAATTAATTAATTTGATTATTTGTGAGTTGGAGATGATAGATCAAAACACCATACTAGATGACATCGATATCTCGTTAAATGATAATAATTAATGGATCAATCTCATCATATTGAGCAAAAAATGATAGATGAGGACACCTATAATGGATGACATGGGCATCCGATTAAATGATAATAAGGCCATCTCCAACCATTCCATTAAAATTTTACACTAAATTTGGTGTAAAAGAGAATATTCTAAGAATTTTTTTACACCAAATTTTGTGTTACTCCAACCACTCTACACTCAATTTTTATTTATTTATTTATAAAAATTAAAATAAAATCATTATTCTTAATTAATTAATATATACTTTATATTAAATTAATATTATTTAACAAATATAATTAATATTCTTGCAACAACAAATTAATAACATACACAAATATAATATTTTTATTGCACATTTAACCTCTAATCCTCTTAATTATCATATCGTTCCTACAAATGTTCAATCAATATATTACGAAGTTCATAACGAGCTTCCTTATCTTTAATTTGCTTATTTCTAGCAAGAAATTCTTCAAATATAACTGTATCGTCTCGTTTCGCTCCAATCTTGTATGGTCGCTTGAGTATCATATTCGTCCTCAATGATCATATTGTGCATTATAATGCATGTTGATATAATATTATGTAATATGGCTTTTTCCAAAAGCGTGTCGGTCTCTTGATAATTGCAAATCGTGAGTGGAGAACTCTAAATGCACGCTCGACATCCTTCCTACATGCTTTTTACATCTTCGTGAATAACTTCTTTTTCGGACCTCGAAGATTGTGAATGATTTGTACCAAGGTAGATCATTTTGGATTAATACTATCAGCTAAATAATATCCAGTATCGTACACTTCTCCTTGAATAACACAATGAGAAGAAGGTTTTATACTTTTGGTAAGGTTTGCGAATAAGTGAGATGTCTTCAACATATTAATGTCATTATTTGACCCTAGCAAACTAAAATATACATGTCATATCCACAAATCATAATCAGCTACAAACGAATAATAGTTAAGAATCCACTATGTCCACTATATTGTCCTGCCTAAGCCGTTGGACAATTTTTTCATGTTTAGTACATGCAATCTAAACTCCCCAACATCCCTGGAAAACCACGTTCTCCATTAATTTTAGGCAGTCTTGCAGCATCATTAGCATCCGGTGCTCTTAGATAAATCTATCCAAAGACTTCCACAATGGCTTGATAAAACCTTTTTGTACTTTCAGTTGCAGTTGATTATCTAATTTTAATGTATTCATCAGTTGAATCAGCTGATACAACATACAACAACACTCGAAAGGTTGCTGTTACTTTTTATAAACTAGATAATCCTAGTTTACAATACTCATCTCTCCGTTGCATAAAGTAGTCGTCATGACCTTTAACAGCACTAACAAGTCATAGGAATAAATTCTAACTCATTCAAAATCGCCTACGAAACATTGCTACATTATATTTTGGATTTTTTGTAAAATAATCATCCCATGTCTTTGATTTGTTGCATCATGATCACGATAAATTACTCTATGACCAAAGATTGAGCCTTTGTACTTTGGCTTGTTCACTATATTGTTCATATAGTAATCCATTGCAAGGTTGTTTTTGGTGTATGCAGATAGTAATGCTTTGTTTTGTGCTATTATTGTAGAAGTTAGATCCAGTTCATCCTTCGATGATGAGGATGATATATGAGAAGTACTAGCATTAGTACTCATGGTTGTAGACAATTATGGTGAAGGGTTTAAAGAAGAATCTACTAGTGATTCATTCCTTTATATAGTAAATAATTCAAGACAAGATAAGGGATCTCTGCAAAAAAAGTCTAACTCTCTCTCTCTTTCCAACCGTTGGATTAGATTGTATTCATCTCAACTGTTAACTAGTATTCTTATCCTATCCCTACAATATCCAAGACAAGATAAGGAATCTTAGCAAAAAATCTAACTCTATCTCTTCCTAGTCGTTGGATTAGATTGCATTAATCTTAATTGTTTATTAGTATTCATATCCTATCCACGCAATATCCAAGACAAGATAAAGAATCTCTACAAAAAATCTAACTCTATCTCTTCTCAGCCATTGGATTAGATTGCATTCATCTCAACCGCTCATTGGTTGCTTATCTTTTTCATAACATCTTTACAAATAGTTTATTTGTTCTACTAAATTGAAACCCTCGTTTCATATAACACTCTTTGAAATCCTAAACTATAGCATTATTTCAAATCTATCCAAAAAATGACAAGCTCAAATTTTGGTGTAAAGCCTTCAAAAACCTCTCGAAGTGCATCATATTCAGTTGAAGAAGATCAAGTCTTGTACCATGTATATCTTAATGTTTCACAAGACACAGTCACTAGTAGAGATCAATCTGTAGCTCAGTTTTGATCTCGTATCGTAACTGAGTACCCTCAAATATTGTCGAATCATATTACCACTGTTCGACCTTAGAGATCTTTACAAGCTCGATGGCAAACTATAATGACAACTATTGAAAAATTCAAAAGATATGTTCGACAAATTGAAAACTTGAATCCAAGTGGTGCTTCTGAACAAGATATTGTAATTGCTTTATTTTTTTTCTTTGTATTAATTGAAATACATTTGATTTATACCCTAAAATCTAACTTAAGTTGCATTATTGTTTTACAATTCGAGAAAGTAAAAGATTTACTTATTCAAGATCTAAAATTTCAAAAAGGTTTCAAAATTGATCACGTGTGGTCAATCCTAAAAAGTATGGAGAAATATGTTGACACTAGCAAAGAGAAAGCGTCAGGTTATCGAAAACAATCTGAGTGCAATGAAATGTCATCGTTCAAATCCCAAAAATCAGATAAGTCAATAGGATCATCATCATTTTGTATTGATTTAAATAATGATTTTGAAGTTAAAGATCCATTTATTGAAAGAAATGATGAAGGTAATCGTCCTACTGGGAGAAAGAAAGAAAAAAATGAAAAAGGAACAAAATGAGGAAATGAAAAATCTTTTTATGTCCATGAATAAAAGAAATAAAAGGAATGTTTCATGAAAGTCAATCTCTTCTCAAAAAAATTATTAACGTCAGTTGTTATGAGCTCAAAATAAGGAAAAAAAATTAGAGCTATGACAAAGACAGGAAAATAATAAAATTTTATGCAAAGATCTGGATTCCATAAAAAATCTAATGATGCGTGAGACTTTCATAAATGAACAAATAAAAATTTATGCAAAAAGAGCTCAAGAAGGAGAATCTCAAGGAGTAGTTAAATCATTTAGTGGCTTTAGTCAATGTTTTGATTTTTTAGGAAATGAGGATGATCTTCTAAACTATTAATTATTTATGTTAAATTAATATTCTCAAGTGATTCAGTTTTATTTTTAATTTGATTGTTATAATTTTAATTTGATTATAATCTTGAGTCTAATTATAATTGTAATTTACTTTAGTCTGGTTGTGATTTCAAATATTTTCGTTGAGATTTAATTTTAAAATCAATGTTGTGGTTTAAATTTATGTAACTTTGATTTTAAATTTAATTTTTATTCTTAACATATTTTATTAATGAATTTATAACACTTATAAATAAGAAGTATAAATCAATATTAAAAATAAATTTCATATTATATTCAATATTAGTATCATTTTGAATATTTCAATGAGATCTTTGTAATGATATATTTTACATAAAGTAATATATATTTTAAATTTAATTATTTAGTAAATTATATAAATAAATCAAATTACGAGGAGGCCATAAAAGGAATATGTTAAAAAAATAAACAAAATTGTCTTTTTACAACTTTGTGCATAAATAATAACACACCAATTTTAGTGTATTGCTATTCATTATATTATTTTAGCGTTAGATTTTGGTGTCTTTTTAAAAGTGAATTCGTTGCACCAAAACACCAAATCTAGTATTTTGGTACCTTCGTCGGATATGGCCTAATTACTTCAATTGCCAAAACAATTGCAACAGCTAAAGCAATTGTAGAAGTTTTAATAATTAATAATATAAAAATATATTTCAAAATAAAATATAAGGATAACAAAACAAGATTTTAGAAAAGTAATTGTGTAAGAAAGGTCATCTTTTAACTTGTGAAAAATTATATTATTTTTTATTAACGATCACTAATGCAAACATTGGATATTATTATTTAATCCTTATAAAGTTGCCTCACTGGTTCTGTAGTAATGCCAATAGGTAATGTTGATATAAACCGCACAACGGTTTTATTATTTATTAGTTTTATTTTTTCTATGTTATATATTTATTATATTATTTATACTATTATTTATTATATATTTTTTATTTATATGATTTTATCCTTTTATCTTTTATTATTATTAGTATTATCTTTTATATATTTTATTATTTTAATATTCATATATATATATATATATGTATAAATTTTTATTGTACTTCTATCAAAAATAACCTCTTTATTATTATATATTATTAGACCTCTTCATGTATCTCGCATATTAATAAAACTTTCACTCGATTATTGTTATTATTATTGTGCAATTGTACTAGGTGGATGTAATTGTGACACTGTAATTCTCTTTAGTAGATAAAAGTTTGAGAAAACACGGCGTTTTTTTTTTACCCTGGACGCACGTCTAAGAGTGGACCTCTACTATATTATAGTCTTTTAGTATTCCTAACCTTCTAGAGCAAAGAATAATTCGCATATATAAAAGAAATTACTTTACTAGAGTATGGGGGATTTGGACAAAGAATAGGGTTATAAAGATGTCTAAAAGTACAATTAGTGAGTTAGGTATGATATGATATATTTAAAATTGGGATTAGGTAAAAGAAAGATCCTTGTTAAGATTTGCTTGGAGACATTATGGTCCTTGTTAGATGAAAGGTCGTAATCTTATCTCTTCTACACGAGCCAATTCATCAAAGATCTAAACTAAAAAGTTATTTGTTTAGTAAATTTGAATTTGTATAAGAATTTCTATCAATTGTTAGAAATGAGGAATTGATGCTTAAAAAGAACAATAACAAAATATATTCAACAAAGTGTTTCAAGGTTGAGAGTGAACTCTGGAGAGTCACTAAAAAGTGACTTGTTCCTCCTAATTCTCCTAAAATGGAGAACTTTGTGACCTAAAATTTGCCTTCTTAGTATGCCATAGCTGATTGGTGCCTTGGCCTCGAGGGGTCAAAAAGTAAAGCTTATTATGGACCGGTGGCGAAGGCAAATTAGGAGCATAACATATGATGACACTTAACCCGTTGGCCATTGGAGTATTATTGCATGGGTTTGATCAATGCACATGAACTTCAGAACAGAAACATCAATAACTACATGTAGCATGCTTCACAAGTTTCCAAGTCATTTTCTGGGGTAGCATAATGAGTTTATAGTTTCCTTCACAGCAAAATTGAAGATCTCATTAAATCTTTCATCCTAGACTATTCGTATCCTCCCTACTGCGAAATTCTGGCCGAGTTTTATTGATCTTCTAGGACTTCTTTCACTAGCATGACGAGCCCCTCCTATTCCATTATGACACTCGGTAGTAAGACTCCGTTTTCCCCAACTCTGCTCGTCTCTCTGCCACTGCCTTCCAGGAAAAGACATCTCCTGAATAGTGGAAATACCTGGCACATCGACAAAAACTAGTATTATATGCCTTCTTCACAATAAAAGAAAGGTACGACTTTGATGTTCGAATATTAACGTTAGAATAATCTTCGGTATCACAAGCATTATGATTGTTTAATTTATAAAAAGAATGTTGTAAGAAATTCAAGAATGTTGCTCACCCTTCTTCTTATGAATCTTCGACATCTTGACCATGTTCTCTGGTTTGTCGGAGCTTACAACTTTCTCCTCCGCTTTGTTGCTTGACATAGCGGCGGCTGCAAAAATCCACGTGGCATTCAACTGTTTGCTAATCATTCGTGCTGCATAATACGGGATCTTGACATGTTTTCTGGTTTGCTTTGATTTCCTACTGCCACTGGCGAACATTAAGCAGTCCATCAAACTCTCCTTTGCTAACCCTTTCATGTCGTAAGCCTGTGATCTTCTCCACAGGCTCTTGATGTGAGGACTCACCCAAGTGGACAGGCTCAAAGCTCTAGTCGTGTCACTAATGACAGTTTCTGGGTCGTTAAGCAGCAAATAACACTGAGCTCTGTTGCTATACAGAACTATTCTCTCTTTTCTCCTCTTTAGTGGGCAACATTCCAGAGCTTTAGTGTAATTTACTATAGCTTTCTCAATGTCACCGGACCAAAAGAAGTTGTTCCCTTCTTTTTTCAACTTACCCACAAGTAGTTTTTTCTCATTCAGTTCTTGCTCAGACATTAGCTTCTCTCTCTTTCTTCTTTCCACCTTCAATTCCCATGTCTCCTTCAATGCTCTCTCTGCATTTTGGCTCTTCAACTTCAGGTCACCATATTTGATCTTATGGTAATCTTGTAACAACGTCTGACTGATAGCTTCTCCAATAGCTCTCCTTTTACCAAGGTTTCTTAGCTCAACCAAATCCACCAGGAATAAAGGTGCGATGTCCATGACCTTGTATCGCGTGTCCATGTCTTTGAGAAGTAAGATGAGAGACTCAATAGCCATATACTTCCATTCACTGGAAGATCTTGAGATGTTTCCTAGACTCTCTACTACTTCCTTCAAATTTGCTATGCTTTCTCTTCCAGTTTTGGAGTTGCACAAAGTTCTTATCAACCCTAGTCCACCAGGTGATGTGCAATTAGCTAAAACATCCCACATGTCACACAAATCCTTCAAAAAGCGTTTGCTGCAGATAAGATTCGTAGTTCTGTGCTTGCAAGCAAAGCAGTTCAAGAGATACAATGACCAGCTTTGCAACTGACCAGCCCATTCCTCAGCCTTTCTGTTCTCTTTCTCCAAACCTCCTCGCCCTCTTGTAAGAAGGTCACGATGGTAGTTCAATCGGTTACTATCCTCTACAGCGATAAAACTTCTGTAGACGGTTTTGAGACAGTTCCTAGCTGTTTCCATGGCTGACTTTACAATCTGCACTTCATGTTCTACAAGAGCTTCAAAGGGTTTTTCGTGGCTAGCCAGGTGACCTAGTGCTCGAACAGCAACTCGTTGCTCAACCCAGCTGATTTTTCCCCTGAGAAGTTCTAATAAAGGTAATATGACACCTGATCCAGCGGCTTTTTCTGCAAACTGGGAATTGTTCATGGTATACGAACCTATGATATGAGCTGCATAATACGGGATGTAGGTGTTTTGGCTTCTAATTAACCATTCTTTGTCCTTGATGCCTCTATCAATCAGTTTTCCCATGCATTCAAAGATACCAAGGGATGGGAATTCAGGGTCATCAGGGTGAGTCATGGCAATGTTCCAGAGGCCGCTTAACACCAAGACATGTTCTTGGACATCGGCGGAAGGCATTTCTCTCAAATATTGAGTGATTTTGGCTCTTCTGAGAGATGTGTCTGGCTCGTTCATGGTGCAAAAGAAACAAAAATTGCTCGTGCATGTTGCCTCTTCTTGGACTCTCTTACAGGTGCTCCCAAATGAGTGGCTGCTCTTCTGTGCGTCCATTTCAAGATTAAGATGGAACTGGTATTCTGGTGAAGGTTAGAGAACCAATAAACAACGGAAGATGCTATGGTGAAGTGGAGTGCCACCATGCATGATAGATTAAGATTATAAGAGTGGAGGCTGAAATGGAGAATTGAAGATCATATAATAAAGTATCCCACGTTTATAAATTATTCAAGACAGTCCAATAGCTGGCCTACATCATAAGCACAGCTGGACAATTTTCAGATACACTACTTACAAGTTTGAATTGAATTAAAACATAAATTTTTATTTTTTTAATCATAAAAATCGAGAAACCCAAGTAAGAGATATAAACGTCTCTTCTATTTTTTTCAGATTCTATACTACCTTTTTAAGTGTGCTAGACTAATGTAAATTTAAAAAGCACATGAAATAAGGTCACGGATATACTATATAGTAACAATTCTTTTACGAATGCATTTTTTAATTTAAAGCTTTAATTAAACTCAAAGTCAAATCGAATGCAAAAAGAGTTGATGGACCACTGATCTTTTCAAATAAGAAGCAAATGGGCATGAGTTGAATTATACGAACAACAATTCATTCGAAGTGCAAAGCTCATATTAGTATATTACAAATATGCTTATATATAATAGTTAGGGTCGCAGAGGATACTAAGCAGGGCAGTGAGTCATGATGCTCTCCATACATTGGTCCCTTTATAGCAAAGAAACCTGAAATGGTCCCCTCCCATATGAACCCAATTAAATCTGCTCATTTGAAAATAATCTAGTAAAAAGCTGACTATGATATTGTTAAGTGAAGACTAAAGCTACTTTGAGTTCGCTTCCAACTCAAAAAGTGAGTAGAAATCCCAAAACATGTTAAAAGTACCAAGTTGGGGTTGGTCTCAAGAAAACGCGGCTGCCATATGCAATCCAGTAAGTCCATTAAAATACATGATTAGTCCCAAACTTTAAAGTAATCAAACTAGTTTTAGTAATGATCAAGGACCATAAATGGTGCAGTTCTTATCTTGACAAATGTCCATATCAGGAATCAAGGTGTTTGCCCTAGTTTTATCGGCTCTTTGGGCACTTTATCAGACGTCGGCAAAGTTAAGCGTGAAAAAATGATGCGTAATTTCTGGTATAAAGTCTGTGAAAAGTAAAAGTAAAATTGATTTGGGTGTACTTTTGATTGGCATTCAAGTTTGCCGAAGGACTTAGTGTAAGTTTTGTCTTTTCGTTATCTTGTTATTGTTAGTAATTAGAATATAATGTTGCTAAAACAAGCTTGATTGTAAATATTAATATTATATATAACATGTCGATAATTAATTATAAATAATTTCGTTAGTAATTGTTGAGCATGTTTCTGGTTCAATCGAACTGGTCCAGTTGCTTAAGAAAGTCAATTCAGTGCCTGTTTAAATAGGCTTATATTAATAGAGCTTTTGTTAGTAAAGCTTTTGTCAGTGGAACTTTTCTAAGAAAAGCTTTTCTAAGAAATCAGTTGATTGTTTGGCTGTTATTTAAAAAAGAGTTTCATACAATAAACTGTTTAGCAACATAAAAATAAAAAGGACTTTTAATTTTAACTATATTTTATTTTGTAATAAAAATTATTTATGCATATAAATATTATTTAAAATATATTAAACAATATGCAAAGCAGAATATATTAATTATTATATAATTTTAAACCATATGAAACATAAATGAAAATATATCTAACCAAATCTTTTATATGGATTATAATATAAATAAAACTAATATCAAAATACATATAAAACATATAAAAAAGTCAAATAATATTATATAAATCTCAAAATAAACGTGAAGATGTATTTGTCGGTATTGTAAGAATTATGTGTAAAAAAATATAAGGGTAAAGAGGATTAAAAAATAGGCTCATTAATTGATATGAAAAATCTACCTAAAAAAGTGCTTTATTGAAAAGCTTCAAATTTGAGCTTCTCAAAAAGCTGTATTTTAGTTTCCAAAAAAATCATTTCTATGAAAAAAAAGTGTTTTTGAATTTTACTGCCAAACACTTATTTTTCTTAAAAACAGCTTTTACGGTAGAGAAGTGCTTACTCACCCTCTAAAAGCTGAAACAACCAGGCACTCAGTCAATTCTGGTTTAGTTTTGAATAATTTCGAGGGATATTAAGTGCACTTGTTCTTTTCTTGTTCTATCTTCACAAAATTTGGATATCTTTTGCACTCATTTAGATATTTACACTATTATAGATAAACTTGACATTGCCCATCATTAGTTCATTTAATGGGACTAACTATGTATTGTGAGACTGAGAGCTTTAGAGTAACTGATAAAAGTTGTCATTTATAACCAAAAGGTTACAAATTCAAATCACGAAAATATTTTCTTTGTAAAAATACAAAAGTAAGGCTGCATATATTGATAACCCTCTACAATTTCTCGCAACGAGAGAAGACTTATGTACTGAATACGTTGACTTTTTAAGTATATAATGTGGGCTTAAGAAATATCCACGCTTTTACATGTCCAAGCTACAACGTTATGGTACACATGAGATTTGTTATTTGTTCTCACATAGTTCGTCAACACATGTGAGACAACCATCAAATGACGCTTTGGTTATTTTGAAATTGTAAAAGAGGTTTAGGATATCCTTACCAAACGTTATTCTACATATAATGATGCTCATTAGTTTCATTTAGTAGGAGCTAGAGAAGGAAGTTGGAGAATTTGTATGTATATAATTTTCTTTCACAACTACAAGCTATTTAGATCAACTTGTTGATTTTGATCCAAAATTGCACAATAAAAAAGATGAGTTTTACTCCCAATAATAGGATCATAAGAATTTCATGAACTAAAGATATTTAGATCAACAAGGTGTGGTTCCCTTCTACATCATGATCAATTCCTTTAAATATAGTTTTTATTGAGCTTATTGTAGGATGTACATGTTCTCACTCCGAGGAAAGGCAATTATAATTATTGCAAAGAACTCAAACATCATATATGTAAATGTCCGATCAAGCCACCAAAAAGGATCTTAAAAAATTTCTGGTCAACGTAGCAAGAGTTCTTATATTATTATTATGGATATTAAAGAAACCATTAATCCTTCTAATTCTAACCTTGTTGTGCTTCTTGATCAAATTGACCTGGATACCCCCAAACAAGTACTTATTTCTTCTCAATCTGGTAGTTAAACAGTAACCTTATTTGTCATATCAAGTATTATTTCTTCTTAGTATATTGATTATGTGTATTGCAATTATATAGGTTATATACCTTCATTGCTCAAAATAAACAACCAACTTTCCATGTACCCACTATACACATTTATTGATAATTTTCTTATATATGTTTACCATGTGAGTACTGTGCCTACTTCTAAGCTTATATTATGAATAGCTTCTTAGTTACAAATTTATCATTTCATCAAATCTATGATAGTTAATTATGTGATTTTGGTTTTGATATTCATTTTTTTACGTTATGGTTTTCATGTGCAAGATTTAAAGATGAGTAAATCCTTAGGACAAGACATAAAAATGGATGATTGTTTAACTTACATCACTTTATTTACCTTCAAGTCAATCTAATTGTAGTGCCATTATTACATTTAAAACTAGGCACTCTTGTCTTGGTCATATTTCTTTCCAACATCTGAATTTTTTAATTTCCAATTATTTTGTTAGGATCTATTAAACTAGCTCTTGGGTATTCATCTTGTTAGTTAGCCAAACATCATAACTTACCTTTTAATAATAGCAATTCTAAGCCATTTATAGCATTTGATTTGATCTATTATGATATTTAGGACCCTTCTCACATTCTTACTTTAGGAGGTTCAAGATATTTTACTATTGTTGTTAATAACTTTTCTCGATATATCTAGATTTACTTGACATAAAAAAAAATTGAACTTGCAGGACATATACTTAGTTTGCTCAAATGATCAAATTTTAATTTCTTAAAACAATCAAAGTCTTTAAAAATGATAATGCTATGGAATATAAAGATAATTCCTTCCTTTCTCCTTTCCTAATATGTTATAGTGCTTCATCACTTTAGTCCAAGTAGATCCTAATAAAATGGGAGAATTAAGAGGAAATGTAAATACATTTTAGACACAATTAAGGTTATACTCATTTCTTCCTCTAGTTTTAAGAATTTTTTTGAATAAATGGCTCTTACTATTATTTATGCCATCAATCATGTTTATGCTAGAATTATAAGTAATCAATCAGCTTATGAACATATCTTTGATCGTATTCCTAAATGCAATATCCTTCAAGTTTTTGGTTCTACATGTTTTTTTTTGCCACAGGTGTGTTCTAAATTAGAACCTCAAGCTCAATTATTTTGTTTTACAAGGTATGGCTATGAACACAAAAGATATAGATGATATATCTTGTCCTTAGATATCTCTTAATCTTTAGACATATCACCTTTTAGAAGCATAAAATGTACTCATCATTGTCTTCTTTATAGATCTTGCTCTCCACTCCTTTCTTTAGTAATCCCTGAACTGATTTGTTTTATGATTTTATTGACTCACCAATTTTGTCTGAATCTATATCAATTGTAGAACCTAAAGAACAGAGACCATTTTCCCACCTAAATATCCTAGTTGTCACTACCTGCAGAGCCATTAAAATCCTTTCATAATTGGAACTATATGATATAAGACTCCTTTAGCCATCAATTTAAGAAGAAAGTTGTATGAAATCTAGCCTATTTCTTATATTAGAAGTCCTTTATGATAATTCATAATACTATCTCTCTTCAACAAATTATGTTGTTAATATTTTATCTTGCACAAGTATAAGTGACAACAAAATTGCTTCCATCCCTATTGAGAGTGATTTTCATCTCTAACTAATAGATGGAAAACCTTTAAAGACCTAACCTTGTATCAAAAACTAGTGGGAAGTTTATTATACTTTAAATTTACTCATAGATGGAACTTCAACCCAAATCCATCCTGACCTGGCCTAAAGTCAACTACCTCAACTTAAGTTGAATGAGCTTTAGATAGTACCTGAGCCTTTATAATTTTCAATCTACAAGCTAGAATCAAGCTTAAGATTAAAAGTCTAAACCAACCTAAACCCCAAATGCTGCCTATTATATTATTAAAATAACATCATCTTGGTAATACGCAAAGCAATGTCATTTCCAAAAATAATAAACGAGTTTCCTACCCTCCTCATATATCCTTCAATCCTACTATTGTTTTTTTCTTTAAAATCTCTCACTAAGCACACTTTCATCTCTCTCTTTTTCTGCATATATAGTCAAGTCAACATATTCAGTGCACAAGGGCCCCCGTTTTGTAAAATTCTAGGAAGGGTCATAATATATGCAACATTGCTTTTGTATTTTTACAAAGAGGCTATTTTCATGACTTAAAGTTGTGACCTTATGGTTACCAAAGAGAAACTTTACTAGTTGCTCCAAGGCTCGCCCTCTTTTTCTATATATATCTTACTCATATATTGTACCTTTGGTCTCTAACTCTTAGGTCTTCATTGTGCCTCTCCCTTAGTCTCACACCACACCTCTCAGCTTATGCCTTCATCATTGTTGCGCCTCTGTCTCAATTAGGTAATGTTCTTTTCATCTTCATTTTAAACCATTTTATTCCTATATTTCTAGAATTTTTAAGAGATCAATGAAGAAGACATAAAACACGACGATTTGAATATTAATTACTTTACAGATCCTAAAACATGATGACTAGGTTTATGGTTGATGTTTTGCATGAGCATGTTTGTTTGGGATTTGTGTTTTGCCTTATATATAGGTGTTACACTATTTCCCTATTTTCTGTTGAATGTTGAATAAATTTGTTCTATTTTATCTAAAAGTTAGGATTTCATTAGGCTTTGTTAAATGCATTTCATTATTCTTAGCTAAAGAGTTAGCATTTTAATTAATTTGAGTAATTTCCCAAAGTTTTTTTAATGTCTTTATAATAGTATGGGAAGTTGAAGAAGTTTATATTATTATGATGAATAGAGAATGAGTTTAGAATGTTTTTATCCATTTTATATATTTTTAAATGATATATTAGATTATTACAAGTATTATTTTTTTCTTAAATTTAATGTTCATAAGGTATTTTGTGATAATAGATTTGCTAAATTGCCTAAATGTTTTCATATTTAAGATTATTGAACCCATATCTAGTGCACATATTTATCATATTAGCAGTATAGTTATGGAAGTGTTGATTTTGGTGTTATATATGTAGTGTTGTGTAAAGGCAATGAAAGAAAATAGTAGTAACATCATGTTTATACTACTTCTGTCTTACAATCATTGATCTTGCTTGATGTGTAAAGTCTTATATGTAAAAAGGAGAGAATAGTTAGGACATTGCTTATCTTGTATATTCTCTTTTAATATCACTTCTTGTTTAAATCCTTTCAACATTAATGCTTACATATTATATCACCAACTAACTAGAAGGCCTTAGAATTTTTCTTCTATAAGGTGGATGAAATGATAGTGTTTGTATAATAATAAACAAATACATGAGAAAAAAAGAAAATTTTAATGGATGCAATTAATTGGTTAATGACATTTCCTTAAATGATGCTTTAGGTCATCTCTTATGGAAAGAGCATTCATAGTTTCAAATAAATCATAATCTAGTCCTTTATGCCCTCATTTCCTTCTTGTTATCTTATTTAGCTCCATTTGAATTTCTAATTTGTATTGGACATATATCGTATAACACATATGCTTAACTCTTATTATTATATGTATATGTATGTATTTATTGTTGTATATATATGTACATATATGAATTGATTTTATAATTATCTTATTTATATTTGTTTCAAATGTATGAGCATAATTCTTTAACAATAAGGCAATATGACAAAGAGTTCTAATATGATATCTGATAATATACTAAATGAAAAAATTAAGTTAAAGGAATAAATTATTTGAGTTTAAGAAGAAATGTTTGGAATCATTTCATCAAAAGTAAATCAAGTTATGAAGTTAAAAATGCCAGATGCAAGTATTGTCATAAAATGTTGGTTCAGGGTTTTAAAGGTGGAACCTCTCATTTAAAAGGACACATGAAACTCTTGCAATAGAAAGAAGATGATATTAAGGAGTCAAATACTTTATACCCCTAACCTAATGAAAGTGAAGGGTTAAATGATTGCTATGGTTTATAACTATAATAGATTAAAGCTTTTGCTAGCCAAGATGATCATTAGTGATGAACAACCATTCGTTATTATTAATAATTAAAATTTCAAGATGTTAGTCACTTTACTACAACTAACCTTCAAGATCCCAATTCAAAATATCATAAAGAAAAACATCTTTAAGATTTACGAAGATTAAACAAAATTTTATATTGAAGATATTTTAAGTATTTATGGACTAGTTGCTATCTTATTAGATACGTGGACGGTCGATAAACCAAAGAAAGGTTATATGATAGTGACAACATATTATATTGAAAACAATTGGAATTTATGTAGTTGACTTATAAAATAAATAATATTATTTATTTATTATCATTTGATTATTGATTATGTCATAATTGATATTTGTTCATACTTTTAAATGATAGGTTTATTTATGCATCGACACTTCATACAAATGAAAGGTTGATAACTATATTGGTTTAGTGCTTAATAGATTAGAAAATCTACACCAAGCTCTCAACCATAACTTTGGATAACTATAACACAAATAATGCTATGATAAAAAAAGTGAAGAATAAGTTGCGACTTTGGAGCTTACTAATAGCTAGGAGGTTATTCCTTTTGTCATTTCATGAATAACGTGAATTTTATAATGAAAGATGGATTGGAGATAATAAAGGAAGAGATAAAGGCAATTCGAAATAGTGTAGTATATTGGAGTTTGTTAACAAAAAGGAGTAAAATTTGAAGATGTTGCATGAAAACCATACATTTCATGCACAAAGAAGGTGGTTTTGGATTGTCTAACCAAATGAAATTCAATATTCAAAATATTAGAGTCGAAAACCAAGTATACTATGGTGTTCATTAAGTTGAGACAAAGAGATTCTCAATATACTTGCCTCTCAATAAAAGAAAAATAGGAGTTAGTTAAAGCAATTTGTGTTAAGTTTTAAAAAATAAAATACCATAAACTATAGAGTTTACCTTTGAACGTTTTTAGTACTTAACTAACTTCAGGCACATATAAGGACTTTCATAGTATTAGGATGAAGTCAACTATGATGGGCTCGTTATCCAACAACCAGTACTAAAAGCAAACTTTGAAGTAATAGTTAGGAGGTCTTCTACAATTGCTACGTGATTAGATAATCACCTTTATATGACTTCTACCATAATAATATATCAAATTACTCATAGTCAGCTACAATTATAATATTTTCCTTCAAATATTTGTCCAACCCTATCTCATTGTAAGATGTCCTTATCTTTTTTTTATTTAATGAATTCCTTAAAAAGAGTATTCAAACTTTTGATTATGCTTGATGATGATGATGTATCAATATATAAGTATACTGCGACCCTTATATTTGTCCATTCTTAATTGTTAATTATTAAACTTATGTATTAATGGCGTGATGTTGTTTATTGGTAAAAAAATTGGGAGTATTTGTAGGGACCCGATCCCGAAGACCGGACCCCAACGGAAAACGAAACGAAAGATAAATAACAAAGAGGCGGAACGAACAAATCGAAGCAAATCAATTTCGAATCGAAAGCGAATTGGATCGAAGCAAACAAATTGCTTATTCGAATTTAAACAAATTCCGACATCCGTAAACAAACACTTTAGAGAGCTTATCACGTTGCGTTGGAAACCTTAACTTAATCTATCCAATTCAGTGTAAATTTTTCTTTTTCTTACTTTTCATTCCTTTTCTTCTTATTCCTCTTTATTCAAAGCTCATACTAATCAAAACAATATCATTTCCCTTTTTGGAAATTCATTCTAAACAAAATCCCACTT